>JAFVLL020012498.1:0-51534 GCA_021397915.2 Tor tambroides | reverse complement strand
AAAAATAAAAAGTGATACTTATATCCTTTGCCGGTGTCCCTGCCCGGTGGAGTCACACGGTAGAGTCGATGGTCTTTACTCTTCGGTCTTCACACTTTGGTCTTCACATTTTCATACATAAAAAATAAATATATTTATTGTTAACATCATTTTCTTTAACCAAATACTTGAACAGTTAGTTTTATCTAGTTTTTAATGTATTGCATATCTCATATTTAATAAAATGCAATTTCATATCCAGCTGTTGCTCTCAGGCAACATTGTACCATCGTGGATCACAAGTATAACCAAACCATCATATCAGTTATCATATCAAAACAATATAATCAGAGTTGTTTCAAGGTAAAAAAAAATAAAAATCAGCATAACCTTATCCTAATATGCACCTTATCCTTACAAGCATGCACATACACACACAAGCACATGCATGCAAAATCTCCTTCCTCACTTATTCCTCTCAACAGAAAAATAAAATTATGTGCAGATATAGTATACTATTTTTACAAATGCATTACAAAATTTTGCAAAAATGCAAATACATTTAGATAATTTTCCTTACAAATATCATATACTTGTATTATAACCTAGCAGGCCTGCATGGCCTCATGTGATTCCATTACGGTACAATGTTGCCTTGAGGCAACATGAAGTTTTTTGTAATTTCCTAAAATACATTTGATGATATATAATGTAAAGTTTTTGAAAATACTTCTTTACTTAATAATGAAGGTGACTCAGATTTTTTGTAGGCAATTATATGGATGAAAATTGATGATAAATGCACTTTTCATTGGAGAAAATAGGGAGTCATGTGATGTGCACATGTCCTGACATTGGAAGCAAAATGGACCCCTGTGGGTCATGTGACCACTTTTTTTTGCATTTTCATTGGTTAGTGTTTGAGTTCTACTACCCTGAGATAGCATTTATCAATTAAATGGGTGTCTCATTATATTAAAAAACCCTAAAATAAAGTATGTTGCCTGGAGGCAACACGGTACCCTAGAGGGTTAAGACAGCTCATACATTTTAGCCTGGGACTATGCTTTAGCTTTGTCTGCAAAACCGGCACGTAAGATTTTTAAAAATATACCATTACTAAAAATAAATAAATAAATAAAAAATAAGCCATCCGGCTGTACATTGACGTTTACAGTTATGAATAAATCATTAGTGAATTATAAAGTTCTAGTGAATTATAAAGTATATAATTAACAAATACGGTGTGAGCATTATTAGCAAATAATGGAACAAAAATAATAAGCAAGTTCACATTCTGGAAGCCGATAAATAATGAGCAATCACTGTTACTGTATTCCTGACATAAGACTCTCAAACAAGACTCACATAAATGATATCCTCTAATTCAGTTATTAAAAAAAAAAATCCTTGCACACAGAATCTATTGTTTGCTCTTGAAGTCTAGGCAGGTGATCCAGGATCATCTTCTCCATCAGTGAAAAGCAGTTCCTTCTCAGTGACAGATACAGTGTACCAAACAAAAACTAGACTTACAGTGGGATAATGTATTTGGTCAAATGACAAAAGTTTATTACATGTTATATATATATATATATATATATATATATATATTTGTTTACATAGTGATTTGCATTACCGAGGTTTGTTCAAACTGAGGCTCATTATCACTGTCATCAGTAACAGTAGGGTGACCATATGTGCCATTTTTCCTGGACGCATCCTGGCCAGGATTTCTATATTGCCTAAAATATCTAGGATTTGGCTTTGTTTGCGTGTGCAAACTGATTGGTGTATGACATCGGTTCCTTATGTTTTCGAAATGCTCTCGAGGTACCTTGAATCAAAGCAATATAGAAATCCTGGCCAGGACATGACCAGGAAAAATGGCACGTATGGTCACCCTAAGTAACAGCAATAACAACTGTGCCAGTGGTTGCCAAACCCTTTCCTTCCATGTCAGCAGCCACAATTAACAAAGTATATCAGGGCCATTGCTGAAAAGAAAGATAACTGATGAGCTTTCTTACATTAAGTTAATTTAAGATTAATCAAATCACACTTCTCACCTCTTTTTCCATGTCTGGTTCTTGCACACGAATGGTTCCAGTTGAAGCGTTGATATCAAACATGTTTGGTTTTGGATATTGCGGCTCTTGGCTGACAATTGCGTAGTTATATCGTTGTACGTTTCTAGATCATCTGCATCAGTGGCTATGACTGTCATAAACTCATAATCTTCGGTAAGAGAATAAAGACTGATTAGGTGGTACAAGCTGAAGAGCGGGGTGGTTCAAGACTCTATTTTGGTGGGCTTTAGCCCCCCTGACTGTCATCTAAGCCCCTCTAAAACTGTTTGAATGATCGGACCAGTGCTGCTTCCCCAAGAACTTCTCGACCCCTGTGAACATTATCACTTAGGATTAAGATCTCTAATGTTCGACTAATAGCCTACCTGCTGTGCAGCAATAACCAGAGAGACTCCAGACAATGCCTTTGAATATGCTTTAATCACAGCTGGGAGGATCTCATTCCAATCACAGAGAATCCCCTCAACCAAAAGAATACAAGAGTTTATATAGCAAAGGTGCATAACAAAAGTAAAATTATGTCACATTGCATCATTCTCCTTTAATATGATTGGTTCATTTATATGTCAAATCAGCAACCCACCTCTGTTATTGATTACTTCATTTTGTTCCTCAAATCATAAGATCATATGGCTATTAATATTTTCAGACAGACGTCGAGCCGTCTTGTCTTTGTCTTTAAGTGTTTACTATTGCAATACTACTCAAGGTTAGAACATTTCTGTTCCCTAAAATGCACTTAAAGTTTAGGCCTGCAGGAAAAAAGCAAATGTTAGTCATCATTTATGATCAACTGATTTTAAGATTAATTTGAAAATGATTAAATTTAAATTTTCCTGCACAATCCACATAAACACAGTTGGTTACATCTTTTACATCCAAATATTGGATGTATGTCAATATAACGGCTCTGTGCATTTCTTATGTTATTAATGTTAATCCAAAAGAAAAATAAACTCACTCGCTACTCTCAACGAAGTAACTTTTGTAGCTTTAATTGGTATTTGTGTATATTTACTTAGTACAGTAATACAGTTTTTACAAGCACTGTACAAGTTTATTTAGGTAATTTGTATCTTTGTATCTAATGATCTCTTTAAGAGCTAAGCCCCCCTGAGGATGAAATCCTGGAAATACCCCTGCTGAATAGGCAAAAAAAAAAGGGGAAAAAAAGGTTTGCTGAAAGCCATTTTACTGAGAAACTGCACCATATAGGCTACCTACCTTTTCCAGCAGATTCACAAACCCCTCCATTAAAAGGATTTTGAGTAAATACAGGCTTATTATCATTTTGGTCAATCACACAATGACAATTTCCATTGGTTTTTCATGTAAATTAATCATATCACATGCTATCATGAGCTGTAACCTAAGTATATGAGTTATATGAGGCAAAGATATAAGTTTCTTTAAAGTCCCAATTACTGTAAATCAAAATTAGAGTTGTCTATTAGCTTTGAGACAGTGATATTTAAGTGTAGTACTAAAGAAAACGTCTCAGGTTACTTATGTAACCCTGGTTCCCTGAGAAGGGAACGAGACCCTGCGTTCTCTAGCGGTAGCTATGGGGAACGCCTTCAGCATGACCAGTGTCTGAAACATACTTCTAAACACGACAATAACATTGGTCGGCGACAGCCTGTGACGTCATTACTGGTGCAACCACAGTAGAAAAGGCACCGGGAGAACACATCATCTGCTTCTTCATCTGAAGCTCGCGTCCGAAGCATGGCAAGACATCTAGATCAGTGGTTCTCAACCACATTCCTGGAGGACTCCCAACACTGCACATTTTGAATGTCTCTTTTGTCTGACACACCCATTTCAAGTCTATGAGTCTCTACTAATAAGCAGGTGACCTGAATCAGCTGTGTTTGATTACGGAGACATGTAAAATGTGCAGTGTTGGGGGACCTCCAGGAATGTGGTTGAGAACCAATGATCTAGAGGATGCAGTGTCTTGTTCCCTCAGAAGGGAATGTCTCAGGTTATGTATGTAACCCTGGTTCCCAAAGAAGGGAACATTGAACTGCATCCTCTAGCGGTCGCTATGGAGAACAGTATACCCACGCCGCCATGCTGAGGTGAGTGCATGCCAAGCACCACAGCGAACACTAAGTACCAACTCTATAAGCCATGGGAGTTGCCCATAGGACGCCTTGACGGCCAAAGGCCTGAGCTGCATACCCTAAAAACTTACCTGTTAAGGGCTGGGCTGGAAAGCCTGAACCCAGGGCAGAGCTCGAAGGCTTGTAATCAGAAGAAAGAGATTCCTTTAAGGGGATACGGCCAGGAGTCTAGGACAATAAACCAGACCCTGGCCTGTCACCCAGGGGGCTACCACCAGCTCTGAATGAGCTATTGCTCAAAGGAACTGACTCGGCAGATCTTTGGTAGCAAACACCCTGCTCAGAAATGTATCGCCAGGAATACATAGGTCGAGTGGGGCCCAAGGTGAAAAACCGGGGCCTGAACCAACTCAGAGAGAGGGAACGAGGCTGACAGCGCATAACCCATACCATGCAGGATTTTAGAAAGTGCGCAGGATGCTTAGCGTGCACACTTACCACAATGTGGATTTCAAAATTTGCACAGAAGCTCAGCATGTGCACTTACCATAATATGAATTCTAGAAACACTGTTCCTAAGGGGTAACCGAGGCTGATACTTAGACAGACTTAGGAACCCTGCGTGACTGCGGCCCACTCAAGGGAGCAGTTATTTAATCCAGCGGGAGTCCACGTGTTCAGAGCGCATGTGGATTGAAAAAGGTGTATCTCATAGAAAAACCCTCCATGTGAGGGGAGCACCGCCAACTCAACCATAGCAGTCACAGGACAGGCTCATACATGAGCATGTGCTCATACATATCTAGAAGGGGCATAGCATCTGACCGAGACAGAGAGGGGAACACCAACGCTCGAATTGGAAGCAGTGTGCTCATAGATAACCCTCTAGAGTGAGGGGAGCACTACAAGCTCAACCACAAGAGCAGCATATCAGGGAGACAGAAAGACCTAACGACCTGGTGTTGCTGACTCACGGAGCTCTGGGGTGGAGAACTCGAATCTCACGCAGAGAGAGAACTCAGACCCCCAGAAGGGAGCGGTGTGCTCACAGGTAACCCTCTAGGGTGAGGTGAGCACTGCTGAGCTCACCAAGAGAGCAGCCTAAAGAGGAAGGCAGAGCTCTTGACATGGCTGTCTGGCAGAGCGAAGGATTCGACTCTCGAATGAGAGGGAAACACAGATGCTCAGAAGGGAGCGGCGTGCTCACAAGTAACCCTCTATGGTGAGGGGAGCACTGCTAGCTTGACCAAAAAGCAGCCCGCCAGGGAGGCAAAAGGTGGCCTAGCAACCTGTCATGACTGCTGACTGGAGTTCAATGGAGCGGAGGCCCAACTCTCAAAATAGGAGAGGAACTCAGACACTCAGTTTGGGAGCATCGTGCTCATAGTTGACCTTCTAAGGTGAGGGGGCACTGCTAAGCTCAACCAATCAAGGAGAGCAGCCTAACAGGGAGGCAGAGAGAAAGGCCTAACAACCTGAGGCTGCTTGGTCAATGGAGCTCCAAGAGCGGAGGACCTGATAAGTGGAGACCTCAGACGCTAAATTGGGAATGGCGTGCTCAAAGGTAACTCTCCGAGTTGAGGGGAGCACTGCTAGGCTCGGCCAAATAGGGGCAACTTATCAAGGAGGCAGCAAGCGGCCAAACCACCTGATGTCACTATGACGGAGCTCAAAGAGCGAAGGGCTCGACCCCTGGCAAAGAGAGGGGAACCCAGCTCGACCGAAGCGATCATTAGCCCAGGGGCAAAGTACCTAGCGCTCAAGTAGAGAGGAGGACTCACATAATCTGACCAGGACCGGCGAGCTTATAAAAGACCCTCCTGCAGTGAGGGGTGGACGGTTATGTCTGGGGAGCAGATTGATCGCAAATGGGACATCAGAAATGGGATCCAGCTTAAGAGGGGATCACACATTCCAACAGGGAACAACAGGGTCCCAGCATAGAGGCAACTGACCAATGAGGTGACAGGGACGGGTCTAACAACTCAGTATTGTTGCATATGGAGTTCTCGGGAGTAGCGCTCTTGGCTCTTAAGCTGAGGTGGGCCCTGAAAGCACAAACTGGAAGCAATAGGCTCATGGCTAACCCTCATAGTGAGGGAAGCACTTCCAAGCTCAACCAGAAGGAGTCTTATACTCTCTATCTTGATAGAGAGCATGGGTCCCGTTTAACCAGGCTCAAAGAGAACCTGTAGAGGCAATGGGACCCAATAACCCATTTATGCATATAGAGCTACCGCTCTTTAGAGCCGAAGAACTCAGGAAGGGTTTCCGCAGAAACACATCTCACTCGTACCTCAGGGAACGCAGCGTAATCAAGCCCACTCCGATGAGAGGAGCGATTCACTGGTTCGACCATAAGCGCAGTGTGACAGGGAGGTCCCGTGGGCCTGACCTTCTATCGAACTGCAGATTGGAGTTAAGGAGTGTTAAGCCACTCAACACCTCAGCGAGAGGAGCTCTAGATCAGAGAGCGTGCATGATGGTTGAGAGGATGATTCAAATCTCAAGACACCACTTGGGGCGAGACATGAATAGCGCGTCCTGGCCGGGGCAGCGCCTCAAAGCATACACCCAGCCAGGACATCAGGGAGCACGTCACGAAGCATTAAACTCCGAAAAATGCTCAACCTGAAGGAGTCAACCCGCGAGTCCTCAGGTCACAGCGTAATACTGGGGACCTGATGGCTAAGGAGGCTCCTGCAGAAGCCCAGCGACTTGGCTGCAAGGTCCAGTAGGCATGAAGCCGAAGATGTAGGGCTATCATTCAGCCTGGATCCAGTACCGATGGGTGAGACCATCACCACAATCAGTCAATAGCAAGAGGTTCTGACTTCAGCAGGGAAGGTGCTCGCAGAGGTCCTAACCCTAAAACAAAGACAGAAAAACAGGGAAAGGTCCAAGCAGCGCTGCGGAGAAAACTAGTTAGTGAATTCACATTAAACTAGCAATAGAGTAGATGAAACTCAAGCTTAAGGATAAAATCTAAAGGCGAAGTCCGAAGAGTGCTTGGGTCCAGACCATCAGCAGGTATTTCTATGAGACCAACCAAAACATTATAGATCCAGCATGAGAGACTGTAATGCGAGCGCAGGAGGCTACTACCTAACCTCGGTCAGGTGGGTGGCTTTAGGGGAATTAAGGGGAGGAAGATGAGAGCAGATGTTAATACTCTCAGAGGGAGGTGAGAAGATGGCTCAGGTTTTACTCTCGTTTGGATCACCTCCCTCAAATCTTGCCTGTTACCCTTATGGGTGGCTCAATTACCACTTTTTTAGAACCGATACCAATCCGATACCAAAAATTATGAGTATCTGCCGATACCGATATCGATCCGATACCTGGGCAGTTTTTTTAAAATCAGTGTTAAATATTTATACCTCAACGTGTGTTGACCTGATCATGACTTTGTGTGTTACACACAATCTACTAAATATAGACAACTTTATTGTAAAGAAAAACAACAAATGAATGCATATATAATTACAATATATGACAAAAATACTATTATAAACTAGGTTAGTGGATAATTCAGTATAGAAAAAGTTACTCTAGAAAAATCATGAGTGCACAATTTTATAAAATCTAAAATTAGTGGGGGGAAAACATTATTTTACAAATAAAATAAAAATAAAACAAATAAAAGTGTAGGACTAAATCTAAAATGATCATGTAAAATGATATACAATGCTCTTTGTATTGTTTTAAAATACATTCATGAAAACAAGTATAATATGTAAATATACTGTAAAATTAAAAGACATGTCTTTTAAATGTATAGCACAGTAATGAGGCAGAAACATATGATAGATAAGACGAACAAGAAAGGCTATTAATAATCTTTCATTGTGCAAAAGTATTATGATACGAAAGGCTCCAAATACAGAGCGGCACAAAGTGCTTATGCGCATCCCGTGAACAGAAGGATGCGCTTGAAGCAACACGGGGTCTCGGCGCGCAGGCACAAAGTGCTTATGCGTATTCTGTGCACAGAATGATGCGCTTGAAGCAGCACGGAGTCTCAGCGCGCAGCGCTCCGCAAGTCCGCATAGAAAGGTTCAAAGCACAAAGTGAAGAGATATTGATGTGTAGTGTATTAAATCTTTGCGATAGTTTATTGAGCCTTTTCTTTTAACAGTTTTAAATTTCAGTTACTGTGCTCATTAAGAACATAGAGCTCTCTAGTCCAGTGTTGTGATCTAACAGACCCAACACGATTTTGAAAACAGCACGAAGATAAAGTCCTGCAAGATAAAGTCATTTTATGCAAAACCATTTATCTTTATTTACAGATCAAGTATAATATTAGGAACATTTAATAATCTTGCAGAGAGTTTCATTGTCTTGACTCGTAACCGAACGCGGCATGCAGTTTGAATGCTGAATGGAGGATGACACAGCCGCAGCGGAGAGAAGAGTTTACGTGAACTTGAATTTAATATTCATCTGTACCTCACATTAAACTATGTAACGGCTTCAGAACACTTGAAATATAGTGCACGAAATGGTGTGCAACGAAGCTGCAGCCTGACCTGCTGCAGCGTACACCCTGCCACTCAAATGAGATGTATCTTGAAGGAATTTGGATGGCAGGGAGGGAGCCTTAAAAGAAGATGTCTCACCCACAAAAAGATAGCAGACCAGGGGCAATAGGGGGCATCTTCTCATAACCGTTCTCACGCATCCCCTCAATATTGGCATAACTAGTATGCTGAAACCTATGGATGCGGGATGAAAACAGATTTTTCCAAGCCTTCTCAATCTCCACATGGAGATCAGGAAGAAATGGAAGGCTCACTTGAGCTGGAGGGCTATGGTCAGAAAGATAACACTCATCGAGGCGACCTTGTGGCGCCAATTTCTTGGCAAGCTTCCACGGCAAGTCAAGCCTCGCTGTGGCGCATTCCAACTCATCAGCCAGGTGGAGGCTAGTTGAAAAGAACCCAAGTGCAGCTTTATTTAAATCCCAAAAGTGACCAAAAAATAAACAAAGACTTGACTTGACTTGAAACAAGACTTGACTTGGCATGGCACAAACAGACTTGGCATAAACAAAAGCAAGAACTCACCAACAGAGGTTATGGGAATAATATTCGACAAAGGACAAAGGCAACATGAGGGCTATTTATATCAAGCAATAAGGGTCACATGACACAAACCAACCAATGGGAAACAAGGCACATGACTAAAGCAACCAATCAGAACATGACACAATAAACAAAGGAACCAATAGCAGGAATACAAGAGGGCAAAGGAACCACATGACTGGGGGGGGGGGGGGGGTTGGGAAGAATACGCTACAGCGCTCATTCAAAGACGTGGACGGAGCATGAACACCTAAAATGCATGTGTATTCAGATGAAGTTTAGGCTACACTCTTCAACTTAATGCTGTTGAACAGAATTTACAGAGGGCTGTCAAGTGATATTTTTTTTTGTCAACTGGACCTTTAAAGGGATGGTTCACCTAAAATTTGCTGTTAATTTACTGACCCTTAGGCCATCCAAGATGTAGGTGACTTTTTCTTCATTCCTGTATGTTTAGTCTGTATGAAAAATGTTATAAATGGAGATTGTTATTAAATAAAGGCTATTATGTGTTGTAATGTGTGTGATTTTAGTGATTGATAAACACCAGTTAATCATTTTTAATAATTTTGTTAAACTATAAAAATAAATGTTTATTTATTTCTTACGATAATTGCTAAATAATAAATCTTAGTTGAGGTAACATATAAAACACAAGGAGTAAATGGTTAAATTTTAATTGACATAATATGCTGTAGTTTTCTAAATGTTTGACCAATTCAAATATTTTAGTTGAATGGACTATAAAACTAGTTTAGTAAAGATTGAGCTAACTAAAAAAAACAATTCAGGCATCACTTTGAAGTCAGAAATTGACAATGTAAAATTTCTGTGGATCTAGTTACTAAATAATAATTAGTTGAAACCACTTGAAATACTTTACATTGCACATTCAGTCAGTGCCATAACATAGAGGCAGTTAGGTTATTTGCAACTAAGACTATACCCCTGTAGAATAGTTTGAGTAATAGCCAATTCCATTTAGACAACTTGACAATTACCTTTTCCAGCATACCTTCTCAATTATTTTCTTTATAGTGAGCAGAGATGGGCACAAATACATCAAAATGTTTTTAAAATAAAAATACAAAATACTGTATGGAAAAATGTATTTAAATACAAATACAAAATACTGTGTGGGAAAATGTATTTAAATAAAAAATACAGTATTTTGAAAATACACAAAATACATTTGAAATTGGCCATCCAGTGAAGTAACACTATTAAGGCCTGTTTACACCAAGAACGATAATTATAAAGGTAACTATATTAGTGTATTCTAAGTATACAATGCAGTTGTGTCATCTGTCACTAAATGCTCAAGCTCTTTAAAGCAGAAATGATTCCGATTGGCTGTCAATGTTTTTATTATTCATCATTTTTTGTGCTGTTATGGTTATAGTTGTGGTGTGCTATCTGCTATTCACTTAGATTTAGGATGTACTCACACTAGGGGATCTGATCCGTGCTTGAGCATGATTGACCCCCAAAGTCCAGTTCATTTCACAAGTGTGACTGCTCTGTACCGTGTCCAGTGCGGTTCGTTTAACCATGCCCTGGCCCGCTTGAAGAGGTGGCTCGGGTGTGGTACGCATGTAGTGTGACCGCTAACCGCACTGGAGCACGGAACAGTTAAAGGTGGGGTATGTAATTTTTCAAAAACGCTTTAGAAAAGAGTCAGGGCCGAGTACCAATACAAACTTGTAGCCAATCAGCAGTAAGGGGCGTGTCTACTCATGATGTGGAGGAGAGAGTGTTCAGTGAACAGCCGAGCTGGGGTGAGTTTCCCAAAAGCATCGTTAGCTAACTATGGTGGTAAGTCCCATTGAACTCTATTGGTAACGACGTAACTTGTGACCATAGTTGCTTTTGGGAAATGCACCCCCGAGCGACAGAAAGAGATGGCGGATAAAAAACAAAAGCGGAAAACATTTGAAGAATGATAAGGCAAGAAGTGGGACCCGTGTAAATATCGGATCAGCTTTCCAGCACTGGAGAAAACTCAAGGAGCAGAAGGCCTGCGATTGGACACCGAGGTTGCTTTGTTTCTTCTTGATAGGTGAGTAACACCATGTCTACACCGGACGCGGCGCACCGCAACAGCTAAAGTCTGCCTACACTGGACGCGATAAAGCGACTGTTGAAAATCATTTGAAATTTGTGTCGGCACGTCATAAATAGAATGTGGCAGCAGTTCTCTGTCGGGGATTTGTCGCGCCACGCAGCATCCAGTATACACAGCATTACTGATTATAATGACTTCTATAGTATTTTGTCGCGCCGCTCGCGTCCGGTGTAGACACGGTGTAACGTTGGTTTTGCTTTGTTTCACAGAACTAATCGTTGCATGGGTTGCGTAGGCTATGTATGTGTGGGGCGGAGCTATCAAAATAGGGGCGAGACCCTATAAGGGTAGGGGCATATTTGTTTTGGTGATTTCAAATATCAACATTGGCTTCCAGAAATCGCTTACCCCACCTTTAATGAGCTATTTTTGTATGCGATATTGTTATCATTATGACAGCAAAAATCTTTATAATTACTTGGATATCACACTTTTCAATTAATTTAATTCGAGTACATTTAGATTTACAATGGGTCTGGTTCTCGTCTTATTGATGAACAGGTATTGTAGTTTGCATGTAAAGCTGCAAATTCCACCATTATCCTCAGCTGCCTCTGTAATAATACTCTGATATCTGTCTGTTAGCGAAAGGACAATCGCGCCTGGGCTTTAGTACAAGGCAGCTGTGCCTAGTGTGAGTATGCCCTAAGAACAATTTAAAAAAAAATTTTTTTTCTTTATTATTAGCATTATAGTTATCTTTGTGGTTATCTTTGGTTTTGGGGTACACACACACAGAAAGCTACTTATTACTCATTTATCCATGTTTATTTATCGCTCTGACGTGTCAATAGCTCCTGCCCACTAGAAGCTCCACAGATATGTTTGCATACCACGATGATATATAAAAAGTTCAATCGATTTCACACTTTATTTCATCGCTGACATATATATTATCACCATAGCAAGCAGTAATGATTAAAGTTTAATGAACACATTTGACTAGCTAGTTGATAAAAACCAAAATCTGACCAAAAAAAACCTAACAAGACTGACTAGTGCTAATGCTATATTCCCCTTGCTAGTGCTCTTTTTTTAGGTATGCTTTTTTCCCCCACAAAAGCAAGATCACTTTGTTTTAATGTTAAAATCATGCACATAGTAGTGCAATAACCATTTCAAGCATTTTGTATGGTTTATACACAGCAAAACAAGCATGTAATTAACTGAAAATCCAGAATCATCGACAAGCTAACTGTAAAGATAGCACTATGAATGATGATATAGTTGTCAACAAATGGGATGCTACATTTTATTCAAAATTAAATATCTTAAATATCTATGATTTTGACTTAAGATTTTCCCAGGAAAAGCATGAAAGTGGCATGTCTGAACTAGTTGATACAGGAAATCACCAGTCTAATAAAGAGGTTGATTGGCAAAAAGTATTTTATGTATTTTGAAAATACAAAAATACTAAGATTAAATGTAATTAAATACAAAATACATTAGATTTTTTTCAAAGGTATTAAAATACAAAATACAAAATAGTATTTTGTATTTCAAATACGTATTTTAAATACAAAATACAAAATAGTATTTTGTATTTCAAATACATATTTTAAATATATGTATTTGAAATACTGCCCATCCCTGATAGTGAGCAGTGCCCAAAAACACCCCCACCACTTTTATACCTTCCCATTCCCATTTTAGTTCTTCAGGAAGTTTCATAAAACTTTACATTTTTGCAGAGTATCTGCCTCCATCAGATGAGGCATGTTACAGAAATATTCTATTGCCATTTACTGTCACTAGTGATAAATTTTCTTGCGGAAAGATAACATTTAATGATTTCACTATTTATACATATTTTGCCAATAATACATATCATTGGCAAATACATAAATATACATATTATTTTGCAATAATATGTATTATAATCATTTTATAAAAGCAAAAGGCCCTGTGAAGCCATGGTTCATTGCTTATTGCTTTATTCATTGTGTAGTGTAGACAGCAGAATGGAACTTCATGAGATAAACTGAAATGAGTAACAACTTTTTGGTAGTACAATGGGGTTAAAGGTACTTTTCTACACTGGAGAAAAACGTATGGATCTGGATTTTTACTTCAAATTCTTTAGAGAAAAGTGTTATTTTTCCTATTTTTACACAAAATAGGATGTTGCGAGCATTAGTGTAATATCTGTTTCATTCATACTTGTAGCCAGAGGGCGCCCTCACACAAAAACTCAAGTGAGACTCACAAAAGTAATATAACTTATGTCATTCCAGGAAATCCTTTATATGGACAAAGGCATCCATAATATACAATTAATGTGTATATATTTTGTTATATGAATAACTGAACATACAAAACATCAAAAGAAAGAACAGTGTATCTGCTTGTAAACAGAAACATTTTATTCTAGCTTCTTGCATTCTTTTTTTAAATACTTGAATGTGGGTAAGTTTCATAAATAAAAAATAAAGAAATAAACAACATTTTGAACAAAAAGCTGAAAAAAAGACTATGAATTGGATTCAGAATGATAATCAAAAATTAGATGGAGTCGATCAAACCCCAAAGCTTGACAGTCATTATTACCTCTTCATTGGTCGACATTTTATTCCATAACGTTACACAGTTTTGATGCTGTTATATGTCTGATGATCGTGTTAGATTACATGTGGAAGCATCTGTTGTTGTTGTTGTTGTTTTTTTTGTTTTTTTTTATTCTGTACAGATGTGTACTAGCGCCCCCTACCATATAACAATGAAAACACGGATTCTAGGAGCACAAGTATAGCTAAAATATATTTAGATTTTTTCTAAGTATGTCAAGTATACTTAAATGTCATTTTAAGTATATTTCTGAGAAGTGCATAAAAAGTATACTTTCCTATTTTTAGTTTAAAAGAAGTATCTGTCAGGGTTCTGTCGTGTGTGTCATGTGTTCCTGCCTCTTGTGTCCTTATTTGGTTTGTTTCCTGTCCTTGTTTCAAGTGATTATTAGTTTAGTATGTTCAGCTGTGTGTCTCATTAACCTGTCTATATTAGTTCATGCCCGTTCAGTTTCGTGTTGTCTGGTCTACTCGTTACTCCCCGGTGTTCCTGTCGATGTCTGCCTTGCCTTGTCCTGCCTTGTCTTGCCCTGATGTCTAAATTAAAGACTATTATTTGAGTTTAATCCTCGTCCACTTGTTCCTGTGTCCTCCCTCGTGTGTGCACCGTGACCGTATACTAATAGCACAATTATTTTTCGTAAGTGAAAGCAAGGGAATAGTGTTTATAGTTTAGGGAAATGGGTGTGCTGTTTTAAAATGGCATTATGGTTTTGAAATTTTAGTTCAAAAGCCTGGTTATAGTGTTTTAGTGATCAAGAAAAACTGTATTATT
This sequence comes from Tor tambroides, assembly GCA_021397915.2. Lineage (NCBI taxonomy): Eukaryota > Metazoa > Chordata > Actinopteri > Cypriniformes > Cyprinidae > Tor > Tor tambroides. Next base: position 36,842 of record JAFVLL020012498.1, on the reverse strand, counting down.
ATTATTATTATTGTTGTTGTTATATTTTTTTTTAATGGATCTCATATTGTATGTTCTATTTAAATCGAACTGAGACAAGATAAGTAATGCAGTTTTTGTAATGCCATTAATTGTTAGCATTTTGACAGTCTATGCACTTTATATTGACTACATGTTCCTGTTGGATAGAAAACCAGTGCTGATGTTTTGACCGAATGACTCTATTTTGAATCGGGCTTGCTGTGTTTTGAGTTAGTATATGAAGAAAAAGGTATTCAGCATTTTGAAATGTAGAGTTTGTATTTATTTAACAAAACGTGGTTTTGGCCAGAAAATTAACTATGTGGCTAACTGTGTGATGTTGTGTGTTGCTGAGTTAAAAGTTTAGAAAAAGTACTTTAAGTATTGGTAAACGCTTGTTAGCAATTGAAAAAAAAAAAAACTGTAATAAGAGCTTAGTCAAACAGGCATGGTCAAAAACAGCAAACAACGATGGCAGTGGCAAGGCAAAAGAGTAATCCAGATAAACAGTAGAGATGGGACGTTTGACGCTGAGGCTCTGAAGCCCGTTTTACTCTATTGAAGCAGACTGGTTTGAAAGGCTGTGTCGAGGCTTGTATCAAATCTACGTGATCACGTGACCGATGACGTTTGAGGCTTCATACGTCACAATGAAACACCTGAACCGAGGTGACTGATTCGAATCTTTGGTGCAGCTTCATTCATTATAAGGAGATGCGAAATGCTTGGTCTGCTTCATAGTAACATAGTAAAACTTTCATGTGTGGACAACGATTCTCAGAATGAAGACAGAGCTGCTATCGCTGAGTATTGCTTTTATGTTGAAACTGGAATCAACAAGATGAGGGAATCATTTGAAAGTGGCTGCTATAATTGCAGCTGACCACTAGATGTCACTGGTTGGGTCTGTCTTTGAGGTTTTGAATCTTTTTTGGTACAATCAGGAAAAAGCCTCAAAAGCTTCACAAGGCTTCATCTGCCCATCTCTTTTAAACAGGCAATAGTCAGGGCAGACAGCAAAACAATCATGAACAAGAAAACAGTCCAGGGATCAAAACACGAAGGCAAGGAAACAGAGAAACTAGAAACACGGAAACTTAGAAACCACGGAAGAGCTATACAACATTCAATCACCAGCGAACAGAGAGACGGTGCGTTCCAAACGGGATATATCGCCCTCCGAAGGGCACTTCGGAGTGAAAACAATCATGGCCGCCATATTGAAGGGTCGTTAAAAAAACTGAAGTGCTCAAAACTAGCCACTTCAAAGGGCCCTTCGGAATGAAGGATTTCGAAGAGTACAACTGATGGACACTTCGGGCTCACATGATCCTTTGCACAGATTCTTTGCATTATGACGGCGCCTCCGTGTGGGCACGGGATGATGACGCAGAAGGGCACTTCAAGAAACAGTTGTTTGGTCCTCTACACCCTTCAACCCTTCGACGCTCTCACTCCGGAAGGTAAACCCTTTGAAGTGATTAGGGCATAGGGATGAGCCCTTCCGAATGGAACGCAGAGAGAGTCTCTGTGCTATTCTTATAGTCCTACTAAAATAAGGCAGCTGTGAACTGGTAATGAGTGCTGATGAGTCTGGGCAAAGGATTATGGGAAATGGAGTCCTGAGTAAATGATAAAATACAAGATGGAGTGCCCTCTAGAGGAGCTCATGGGCATTCCAGCTGGTGATGGTGACAACTTCTCTCCCTCCTACAACTATTCCTCTCCCTCTCCCAGGCATTTTTTCTTCTCTCCGATTCTTTGTGTTGTTCTGCATCCACAAAACCAATTCAAATAGGTGTTTTACAGCTTCATCACCTCACTATTCCTCCAACTGAGACTGGAATCAGCTATTTCTATTATTTCATTAATATTAACATTTCATTATATTAATATTTCAGTGATCTGTTACTTAAAAATGCTTATCAGTCGTTATTTTATATAGAAAGATTTTTTCAATACATTTGAGATGCTGTTGTTGCAAAAGTAGAAGCTTTATACTATACTTAAGGTTTGGAACATTAGGTCTTCATTTCTGACATGCTGTGTTTAAGTGTTTGTAAAGACTAAAGACTAAAAAGATCCATTATTTTGGTTTTGGGTAAGCTTGTATGAAAAGAAAATGTAAGCATTTTAGAAACATGGTAATATTGTGTGAAAACAACATGAATTGTCTTAATGGTATGGTCACAACAGATGGATGTTGTGCTAATTGTGTTTAGAGTTTTGAAAATGTGACTAGAGATTGGACAAAAGGATGTTAGCAAAAAAAAACCTGTAAGCATATGTAACAAGAATTAATCAGAAATTCATACATTTGATTTCTCTTTCAAATGGAACTCAACACTCCGTCATGGTGCTGACACTATGGAAAAACTTCTGCATGTGCAAACACAACAATTCTGTTGGCCTACATAGGAGTCCAGTGAGGTAGCGTGGTGCGTCCTCAACGGTGAGCATGATTTCATGTTCAAGTACAACATGTTCCTGGATCAACATCCATGTTGATCCTGGAATGTCATTCCAATCAACCAATCAGAATTGAGGGATAACTTTTCAGGAAATATCAGTTTTAGGCTTATGATCAGGGTTAGGTGCTTCTACACCCTTGTTAATCAGCTATCATTTCACACTGATTTTAGGAATAAATTATGGGTACTGTTAAATTTAGGGGTAGAGATTGAGTTAAGTCTATATTTTTGGACAATAACATTGATCCAGGATCAACAAAAGATGTTGATCCAGGAACATGTCTTACTTGGTAAAATCACGTCATCAACACCATAAAAGGGCACCAGCATCATGGAAACCCCAGATTCTTTGTCTTCAGAAAGGTGTATGTCTGTTTAGTGTGATTGTTTGACAGACTGTCTGTCTGTCCTATTGTTCATCTGATTTTGTTCAGAACAGAAGTTAAGATGGCAAGCAAGCACACAGTTTAGGAGCTGCATTCCACCGTGCCCTTTCTTTCTTACGGGGGATGACTCAGACAATCATTGTGTTGTTTGTTTGGGACAAGGGGGCTGTTCAGTGTGAGCACTTCTTAATGAGGAAGCTCCACTCCCACCTAGCTCTCTTCTTGAGGGATGGGATTTAGGCATGCTGAGGCAGTGTGGCAACTTTGATCATGGGGGTCACAGGTGGAGACTGTTACGTCTGCCTACTGCCCCCTGTTGGCTCTGCTGCTTAGTGCAAGTGCTGGCTGGGTAACAGGTAAAATTAATCATTAATTAACCCTCTGAGGGTTAAAAGAGACTAGTATGTCTTTGAGTCTCTCTCTCTGGTGTTGCTTTACTCTCTTTTTTCTCTTCCTTTTTTTACATTAATACCCACGCGTGCATTTTTTTGTTGTTGTTGTTGTTGTTTGTTGTTTTGAATATTTACCGTTGTTTTGAATATTTACCGTTTTCTTACTTTGTAAATAAATTGATTTATGGAATTTTGTGTTTTGCCTCTTTTGTGTTGCGGTCGTAACAAGACTAATCCCTCACTAAGTCCAGGAGCAAGGGTCATCCTCCAGCCAATCCAGCCAGGGCCTAGCTCGCATAGAGAGTATCAAAAAGTCAGTGTCCTCCTCAAAGAGACAGGGGATTGAGACTGCCACAGTTCGGAGGGTATCGGAACATGTGAGGTTGTTGGGGTAGTCGGCCCCCCAGCCAGGTGGCTGAGGCCTATCTGCAGACCGAGAGTTCCTTCCTGGGATCTTGACCAAAGTCTCTTTAAGGCAAGTCATGTCACTCGGCGGCCATCTTTGAAACGCCTCTCGGGCATCCAAGTGCAGCTCCTATCTCTTTGAATGGGGAAACATTAAATTCTCCAAAACTGTTCACTAAACTTACGATTAAATTTCATATTTGAAATCACCAATGAAATCGGACGACAACTGTGTCATAAATGTTGTTTCTTTTGCTCAAATAGCGTTATAAAAAGCTTATTTCTCAGGCTAGATCAACCAGTGCGCATGAGCAGTCCTGAGCGCACGTCTCAGAGCGCTAATTGTTTCTATAGCAACCGGGACTTCTAACGGCAGCTGGAGTGACGCGCTGACTTTACCGATTAGCGATTGGCTCTTTCATTCAGAAGGCGGGGTTTCCTGCGATTGAGCGGCCATATTGAGCGTTGCATTTTTCTTCATTCAAAACTATACGTGTGACACGTCTTGGGTATTCTATAGTCTTTGTCTTGACGTAGTCCTTGAAGTTTTATCAGATACTGCTGCGGCAGGCTGGTCCTTTCTGGACACATTCATAAGATTCTATATCTTAGAGACGGATTCAACCCCAGGCTCACAGGCCCTTTTGGGTTAATCCATTCTGTTTGCTCAGTAAGGTCTGTGCCTGCGTTTCATAGTTCTGTATGGCGGCATGGCATCGACAGTGCCATAGTGTCATGCTATGATGCAGCATTGAGTTCCATTTGAAAGGGTATGTCTCAGGTTACATATATAACTCAGTTCTCTGAGAAGGGAATGCTGCATTGCAATGCTTAGAATCGGGATTCCATAAAGCCGGTGCCCTTTTATGCCCTTGATGATGTGGCATGCTACATGTCCAAACTCTTACATAGACCAAAAGAATTGGTTTGTTTGCACACATGCTTTAGACACTGGCTCACACAAAAACATTCCCATAGCATCAACCCCATGACACAGTGTCTTGTTCCCTTTTCAGGGAACCAAGTTACATATTGAAACATTTTCCATATCATTGCATATAGAAATTTCTTGTGAAAATATAAAAATAATAATAATTCTGGGCTGCAATAATAAATACAAAAAACATTGACAACATGTATAGTATAATGACTCATACTTAATATGTAGTACTGTGATCATCCCTCTCTTTGCCACTTTTCTTCTGCACCAACCTTTTTTCCTTGATACATTTTCCCAAATCACTTCAAGCCACCCAGTTTTACAAAAAAAGATGGTGACAAAATTGAAACAGCACACCTGTGTAGATTTTTAGCTGAAATTGCATTCAACTGTATTTGGAATTATGTTTTACAGTCACTTTGGCACAAATATCAGAAGCTTGATGTCTATTTTCAAAATTCCAAATTTTCAAAACTGAAATTAATGCCAAAGTGATTGTAAAACACTCTATGTCATTTTATTGAAATTTTTCAGCTAATATTTTAATACAGTGTTTTTTAATATATGTAGAACATATATACAGTCGTGGTCAGAATTATTGGCACCCTTGGTAAATATGATCAAAGAAGGTTCTGAAAATAAACCTGCATTATTAATCCTTTTGATCTTTTATTTTTAAAAAATCACAAAAATCTAACCTTTCATTGAACTAAAACAATTGAAAATCGGGGAAAATCTCACTATGAAATAAATATTTTTCTCAAATACATGTTGGCCACAATTATTGGCACCCCTAGAAATTCTTATGAGTAAAATATCTTCTAAGTATCTTCTAACTATCTAAGTATATTCCCATTCATATTCACAATTTTGAGCACTCCAGGGTGATTATGAACATGAAATTGTCCAGTCATGGCTTCCTGTTTCACAGAAATATATATAGGAGGGAAAACAAAACCCAAATTCCCTTAATTATCCATCACAATGAGAAAAACCAAAGGATATATTTCTGATGTGCAGCAAAAGATAATTGAGCTTCACAAATTAGTGAAGTGGCTTTAAGAAAAGAGCTAGAGCAGTGAAAATTCCCATTTCCACCATCAGGGCAATAATTAAGAATTTCCAATCAACATAAAATGTTATGAAACTGCCTGGAAGAGGACGTGTGTCTATATCATCCTAATGCACGGTGAGAAGGAGAGTTTGAGTGGCTAAAGACTCTCCAAGGACCACAGCTGGAGAATTGCAGAAAATAGTTGAGTCTCGGGGTCAGAAAACCTTTAAAAAAAATTGTCAAACAGCACCTACATCACCACATGTTGTTTGGGAGGGTTTCAAGAAAAATTCTCCTAGCTCATCCAAAAACAAACTCCAGCATATTCAGTTATCAGACACGACTGGAACTTCAAATGGGACTGGCCTCTATGGTCAGATGAAACTAAAAATTGAGCTTTTTAGCAGCAAACACTCAAGAAGGGTTTGGTGAACACAGGGATAAAAAGTACCCCATGTGTACAATGAAATATACTGCTGTATTTTTGATGTTGTGGGCCTATATTTCTGCTGGAGTTCCTGGACATCTTGTTTAGACACATGACATCATGGATTCTATCAAATACCAACAGATAAAAAATCAATAAGTGACTGACTCTGTTAGAAATCTTATAATGGGCCATGTTTGGATCTAATCCAAACACAAACCTCAAAAACAACACAAAAATTGGTCACTGGGCATAAAACCAAGCTTCTGCTATGGCCATTCCAGTCCTCTGACCTGAACCCTGCAGAAAATGAGTGAGAATAAAAGGGTGCCGTTATGAGTGAGAATAATGAGTGAGAATAAAAGGGTGCCGTTAATTGTGGCCAATGTGTATTAGAGAAAAACATTTATTTCATAATTATATTTCCCCCCATTTTAAATTCTTATTATCCAATGAAAGGTTAGATTTTTGTAAATTTTTTAAATAAAAGATCAAAAGGATTAACAATGCAGATTAATTTTCACAGCCTTCTTTGATCATATTTACCAAGGGTGCCGATAATTCTGACCACGACTGTATATATATATATATATATATATATATATATATATGTTCATATATATTCATATATTCTATGAATGAATGACAAAAGAGTTCATGTATTTAGAAAGACTTGGCCACTAAATGCATTTTGTGTAAAGCAATAAAAAATATTCATGATTCACAGTTTTGTCCACACTGACTTCTGTTTTACTGACTTGTGAATCTGTCTATCTATTTATAAAATATGCTTCACATAAATTAAACAAATAAATAAAAAAAAGAGATATGAGAACAAAGAAATAAAATCAGATTTAAAAAGGGTGTTTACTTGCATGTGGGCACTTTTGCCACTGTGGACTTAAAATAAACTTTGCCTGACTATCAGACACTAATAAGAATGTCCAAGGTTTCTAGAATGTGTCCTGGTATGAAGGATAAAAATAAACTCCTACCTTAAAAAGGAAAAAAAAATACTGTTGCACTGTTTTCATTGTCTTGATTCAAACCAAAATATCTCAAAAGGTCCTTCAAGTAGTACTTCCTTGTTGTTTTTTTAATACTGTGCAGTTAAATTGTATGCATTGTGCAAAAATGCCCTCACATGGGGTGTTTGTATTATTTCTTTCTATATATACAGTATATAGCCAAACGTCATTTTGCAAATTTACATGCATACAATATAAAAGATTTTAACACTTCTGTACAAGTGCTATAGGGTCTTTCAAATACATATTTGCTTTTGATATATACAATAGAGTATAAATATCCATATTTTATCAGTATTTTACAATGGAGTACAGTATTTATGACTTGACTGGAATCAAGGAGGTCTATAATTTCTGAAGAAAGCAACATCTGTTAGCAATCTGTTATTTTCAAAAACCTCAAGGGCAGTTTCTGGGCATATATTCAGCCAGACACCTGGTGAAATTAATGCTGAAGAACACTACAAATATTTCAGCAAAGTATTTTATTGTGCAAAAATCAAAGTCTTAAATAATGTTATATTGTAATAATGGTGACAAAAATATTCAATTCAACAATTGTAAAAAGAGCCAAACCCCATGTATAAAACCCATTTTGAGTAGATCTATGGCCACCATAATCATGACATTCAGTGAACAGGTAATTGTTTCTTTTTACTGTATTTTAGTCTAAGATATTAATATATGCAATTAAGTTTACACTCAGACACTTTTACCACTGATGCTAGTACAGTATAATTCTATGCTACTAGCCAACAGTTACTGTAAACTGTACTATATTAGTGTATGCAAATCAAATGCATACAAATACAGTATTGCAGAAGTCTGTCTTTCTGTATCATCTACTAAATGACTATTTTTATTTTCGATTTATTTATAGAGAGTGTTTGAACTGGATTCTATGGAAAGGCCCCATGAATGTTTGGCCCCATTTTGTAGATGAAGCAGCTTTCAATTTTATGAAGAAGATAAAGAGGGGCAGGAATATAATTAGGTAATGTTGCATGCCATTGTGAATGTCCCTGTCCATCATTATGGTGTCATTATGGCAATGTCTCCTTTTGTAATTCAATAAATAAACATTTATTAATAAGTTGATAAATAATAATTAAATAAACATTTTTTTAAATTTCTTATTAATAAATGTTCACCTTTTGATTATTGATAATATTGTAATTGTGTGTCTATTTTGGATTAATTTAAGCCAGCCATATATTAAATTTTAAACAATTGTTGAGTTAAATAACAACCCAGGGTCAAAACAACCCAGTTGCTGGGTTTGTCCATATTTTACCCAGTGCTGGGATGTATTTAAATGTATTTAGAATGTATGTTCATTAATAAATATATTAAGTAAATAAATAATAAAGAAGTTAAGTCTGACATAATTAAATATCGCCCTGAATAAATTCAGCGTTAAGTTTTGATCGAGTTTATTGTTACTTACACCAGAGATGAGTGCTGCATGGATAGTAAATAGATGAATGAATAAATATTATAATTGCACATGCTTAAAGATATAGCTCTGTATTACGACCTAATATGTATATCACGTTATCCCTGGGAGACAGTTTAAAAACCGATCCATTGCAGAGATTCTGATGTGTGTTAACGAAGAATTGTGCATTGTGTTATGAGAACAAGATTGAAATTAATTAAATGTAAATTGAAAGTTAAGGATCAAGTAGGGCTGAATTTTTTAATATCATACTCTCTATATTCAAACTATTTCTGTTGTATACCATACTACTCCATACTGGTATATTTCCATGGAATGTTAGTAGTATACACAGCTAATTAATTGGAGTAGTTTACTTCAGCATTCTTAAAGCTTTGTGCCTTAAGTAAGTAAATAAATAAATAAATGATAGCTATTTTTGTACAAAGAAGGACTTCCTTTATTAAAATGAATGAGGAATTGCTGTTGTCAACCAGATGGTTAAAAGGGGGAATTTAAACACTGAACAGATTGCTCTGATACAGCTGTCATCAGAATTTAAAAAAGGGGTCACTTTGATTATGCGGTTCTCTAAGTGTTCTCTGTGTGTTCTGGAACAGGAACCAAAAGGAAGTGGCTGATGAAAGGGGAAGTCGACACATCTGAGAGATCAGCTGAAAAGAAACACTAATTTAATGCAAAAAAAAAAAATTAAAAAATCCAAACTGAATCCCAAGCTTGTAGCTCTGATAGGTATAAACTGCTGTAAATATCCTATATATACCCAGTAACTATAAGTAAGGACTTAATTTCCTGTTTAGGTCCAGCAAGATTCTGCACTCTTGTTTGGGCTTGCAATATTTTCACTACCTGGAATTATTCATGTTTTATTAAGCAGAAAGAAAGAATCACCTAGGAGTAGCCTGTACTATGAATATAGCTATCTTACTGTATTTCATTATGAACTTTTACCTCACTGTTAATTACAGTGAGGATTATTGCCGAATCACTCAATAAACCAGAAACTTTCAAATTTAAATATTATATATATATATATATATATTTATATATATGTGTGTATTTGTATGTACAGTATGTATGTCAGTTGAAAAATTTTAAACAACAAGGTTATTCTGAACCTCATGTGTGTCAGACTTGTGTTCCTTTCTTGTCTTGTGTTTTGCTCCCCATGTGGCTTCCTTGACCTAGGCTGCATTCGAAATTGCATACTCAATGAGTAGATACTTAATTTCAATAAGTACTTACTTATCGAGCGCTAAAAGAGTACATACTCTACAGCCAAATCTCGTTAAGTATGAATGCGATCCGGACTTCGTGCGTCATGTTGACGTTATCATGTGACTTACGACGTTACAAGAACAACAACAACTTAAAAGATATGAGCGACAGGTTTAATTAATATATCTGTAAATATTTTGATGTTGATGAAATTTGCTCATTTTGTGGTCTTGTTGAAGAAACAGTTGCCCTTTATTGTGATTGTAGTATAACCAAAACATTTTGGGTTGATAGGAAGTTTTTATATTTATTTTTTTATTGTTCTCATTTGAATATGTTGTTAATTTCTTTATGTTCAAGATTTTTCATCCACAAGCAAAACCTTTTTTCATCTTTTTTTTTTTTTTGAATGTATTATATGAATATTATTCAAAGATATTTACCCTTGTAATTGTGCCTTTTTTGCTGTGTATATTCTCATACTACGCAAACCCATTATATTTATGTTTTCTATTATGATTGTTCATTGTTAAAGATACAACCATCTTTCCCTGAGCTTAAATGTAATTAAAAGTTCTGCAGTAATAATAATAAAAAGTAGATAAGAGGGACATGTGCACTAACACCTCATAGCATCAGTAACTCCACAACCCTTCCTAGTATAGTTTTCTGCAGCGTTTGCAATGTCTGCACAAAGGAGACATCGGGCAGCTGCTTGAAGATCTTGACTTTGGAGAAGACTGCTGATATTGTACTCGAAAAATGTAAGTATTACTACATAAAATATAAGATTACCCCAGAGTGCATTGCTAGCCCACCCCAACACTTACAATAATAATGATAAATGCTGACCAATAATTAATTAGTTATATATATAATTTTAGTAAAACAAGCTAAATGTATTTTTTGTCATATGCCATAGCTATGCATGAATACACACTAGACAAATGCAGCCAAAGTGAATACACCTCAGTCAAGTAAGGAATTAATGCATATATTAATGAAACAATTATATTTACTGACAACAACAGGAAACATGAATATGAGTAAAAGAATAAAAGTAACCACGAAAATAAACAAGTCAATGACACATGAAACAAAGCTTTATTCAAACTTATTCTAACAATGATGTATTTACAGACAGTGAACCCACATCCTACTGCCATCTCAACACAGCTGAGCCAGTTCTGCAGGTTTATTCTGATGAAGCAGCTGACCACCGTGTCCACCTTCACCTGTCTTTACCATCCATCACGTCCCTCACTGCTGCAGTCAGACTGAATCTGATCACGAGTGGGAAAGGGACATCGAGTCTATCATTGTCTGAGTGCAGGGAGAGGATGAGGAAGACCATGATGACGCCCCTGAACCACACAATCTTGAACAAGAGCAGGAGAACACGTGCGGGATAATCTGGCTCCTGCTGTGTCTGCTCCAAACAACTGTGTGCTGCTCTTCATTAACACCGCTACCTGTAACACATTTACACAGAGAAAAACATTTTACATCATGTTTTTAGCATTCCATTTCTTGCAAAATTTAATTTCATGTTTACAATCACATGCTAATTTTTGATATAGCTTCATTACTTTTGTGGTGTAGTGAACAGGTAAGCAGAAGGTTGCTGTTTCGATCTCCGCAGTCATCACCACCGGTGTCTTTACTCCAGGTTGCAGGGGGATTGAGGGTCTCTGTAATAAGAGCACTGCAAGTCACTTCAAATAAAAGTGTCTGCCAAATTAATAAATGTAAATGTGATTTTTGGAAATCCCTTTTTGTGTCTTGGGCAAAAACGCTCAAAGCTGCTTATTTTTAAAGTTTATCTCTTCAAGGTACTACTATAATATAAATGCATACATATATTTCTTACAATTTCTATATGGGGGGTTTAAATGGTTAGTTCACCCAAACATATAAATTAAATTATTATTTACTTGCCCAAAGCTGTTCAATCCTTTTGTGTGTGTGTGTGTGTGTTTCCTGTAACATTCGGGCAAGATTCAGTCACCTCTGTGATTTATCTGCTCAATACTGCATTTACATGTTGAGGTAGTTGCTGATGTGTTAACAATTTATCCAACACAAATGCTCCTCAATTTATCAACAATACTAATGGACAAATAAAACAGATAACTTATGTTTAGTTACTTTATTTGTTTCTGTACATTACTTACATTCATGTAAACCAGTGTTGACAACAGTGAATTCTACATAACAGCACACATCTCTCACTCAGACGTCTGTTCATGTTGTGATGTGCTCATCTGCAATTGTTTTAGAATATTTTCCTGTCACATATTAAATAGACATTTAGTAATTGTCTTTAAGATGTAAATGGTTTATGTAAATTCACTTTGCAGACATAAGTGTGTTTACTGGAGCTCTCCTGTTCGCTATACATAAAACATGTTTTTACAGAAGAATCACAAATATACTGTAACGTTACACTGATAAAAATGATTTTGTGGTGAAGTAAATACTACATAAAAATAAATGTAATTTCTACATAAAATAATTTAGTTCAGAAAAAAATTTAAAAAATAAAGTAAATTCTAGATTAGTACTCAATTTAAGCTTGTAGAAATTAAAGTGTGAACTTATAAGTATATTTTACTTGGAATTGTTTGTTATGTTTACAAGGATTCTTTAAGTAAATATCAAAGTCATGATCCCGTTGTTCCCATCATGCACTTGGGCATGAATAATTAATAAGGTTAATTTTTTTGCTGTTTTCGAGATGTATTTACACTGTTTTATGGTTGCTTTTGTTGTCAAGTTAAGTAACTTGCTGTTTTGTGATATCTAGAGTTCATTTTCTACTCAAAATGACCCATTCACACTCAAAAACTATTCACTGATTGTTACCGTAATTGTGGATCATGTGCCAAGTATTGAGGTCTCTGTGTTCATTTGGTTAGTAACTACATTGAGTCAACATATTACCTTAAAAAGAATAAGGAGCTGTCTACTTGCTTACATACATGTTCGTGAATGAACCACATGCTTTAATGGCTTTTTTTTCAGTGCTGTGTTGTTTGAGTAAAGTTTACAAACCATGGCTGAGTGAAATGTACTTAAGTGTTGCAGATTTAACTTAATTATTTTAAGTAAAAATTACTCATCAACTCTCACTGGCCATGTTAAATTTACCTAATTCCTTTGCTAATTACCTAACTTAATTAGCAATTTTTTTTTTCAGTGTACCTTAAATAGAATTTAGTAATATTTACTTAATATTTTAACAAATGTTAAGTCAATTAATACATAGATTTTACTTGATTCTGGAAAGTGTGTTTTACTTAAAATTAAAGCAGTAAATTTTACTTAAAAAGTGTTAGTGCAAATTGTTACAAGGATTTTATTAAGTAAATTTTACATGTTAGTTTTTTCAGTGTACTGTCTAGCGTCTTACACCCTCAACAAGTTAACAGTTTACTCTACAGTAGCTTAACAAACGCGATTTTAACACAAGGAACCTTGTTTTGGTTTGTAATACATTTGAAAACACTCGTCGTTGTTCTCCATCACGTTCGATGATGACATATCGTCTCGCGTGGGCTTCTGGGATTGAAAAGTATCCCTCGATCCAGTAGCCCCTCATTGCAGAACAAAGATCCAGGGGGCGGAGATTGGTAGGTTTAGGGGTGGAGATGGGAAAGGTTTACTGGTCGTGATGGGAGGGTTTAGGGATCAGGGGGTGGAGACGGGTAGGTTTAGGTCTATGTAAGGTGGGAGGAGTTGGCTCTAGATCCAACTCCGCCCCCTGGATCTTGTGTTCTGCAGTGAGGACCATCTCCCTCAATTGGCACTCCTTCTTCTTTTTCTTCTTCTTTTTCTTGGCTTTTACAACTTATTATTGCATATCGCCACCTACTGTACAGGAGTGTCGATCGGCACTTCGGAGTATGGGCGGGACGCAGTAAGCCATCCGGGGATCTCTCGCTTACTCTTTTATGAATACTGTGGTTTCGAACATACTACTCTTCTCACGTACCCATTTCGCCTACTACAATAGTAGGTAAGTAGGCATATTCGAACGATACTTAAGTATACGTACGCCCGAATCTCGCGAGAAATAGTGCTCCATCCAGGTAAATCTCGCCTACTCTTTTGTGGATATTGAGATTTCATGCATACTTTTCCTTCGCCTACTGCTTTTTGCCTACTAAATAGTATGGAAGTATGCGGTTTCGAATGCAGCCCTAGTTTCTCCCTCCATTCCCATATTTGGGTTTCCTGTTCTCGTTTGGTCCCCATTTAGTTCCATTAACTCCAGCTGTGTTTGATTAATTATCTAGTTTAATGCTAAATACTCAAGCCCTGTGTTTCCTTGTCTCCAGTGTTATATGTCAGCCCTTAGTTCCTGTGTTTGTATTCCTGTGATTTGGTTTATTAAAGTCTGTGCTAAGCATCTCCTCGCTCCTCATTACTCCCAGAGAGACTGTGACAATGTGTGAATAAAAATTAGATGAATTAGGATTGTTATATCATGCCTCCACACAAGAAATATCAGATCCAGCCCCGGACACCAGGGGGCTGTACCATGATAGTGGCTGAACAAACTCAGGGTTACAGGATTAATTTTGAGTTGACAAAACCAAACCAATCCAATCTGGCTTTGTTGGTACCATGATGCTGACCATCAACTTTCTCTGTCAGCTCAGGCTTTGATCCTGAGTTAATGAAGCACGTGCTCTTGAAAGCGTGACATCAGTAATGAACAGCCAATCACATGCCTTTTAACTGTGATTCACTTCTCACAATTCACTGGAGCAGGTTAGCTGTGGAGCATAAGTTACTATGGCGATAAACACAGCTAAAAGCCAAGCCACTTTCATGGTAGCTAAAACCCAGGATTGGTGCAAACTAAACTGAAACTTAGCTGGCTAGCCACCTAATCCGGCTTCATGGTACAGGCCCCTGATCCTGTCAGAAAATATCCTTTTTGTCTGGTAAAAGAACAACTAGTCAGCAAAATGCCCAAAACCTGTTAACAGCAAGTCTTGTCTGGTACCCAAAACTGTATTAACAGTCTTCTATCAGCCAAGATGATGAAGTGAAAAGTAGCAGAGTTTATTGAAAAATCTTAGTTGTGTATGTTTCAATGCTCAGACTTTGTCTTATGAACACAAATCCAAACTGCTTCACAACAACATCCCATAAACCTTGAATTTCCATAAAAAAAAAATTCACACTTATTTCTTATTCAAGAAGACAACCAGCCCTTGAAACACACAGTCATAAGGCTAAACAACAATGGAGAAACAATATTAAAATATAATATTTACGGATAGTGGTTGTAGAAACATCAAACAAAAGATCAGGAGAACGAAGTAGCATCAACACACGTATATCCATTTATTTAAACATTAAACTGAGACAAAGACAAGGGGAGAACTGAGGACTTTTAAAGGACCAAACAAATGAGCAAACAAGATTATTAATAAGAAACAGGTGAATGGGATAAATGATGATTAACTAAACTAGAACAGGAAAAACCAAATAAGGGCAAAACGGAACTAAACAGGAACACACACGTGACAGATATCGCCCCCCTCCCGGAAGGCGCGTCTCGCGCCGTAACAGTCCCATCGGGGAGGGGG
Source organism: Tor tambroides (assembly GCA_021397915.2). NCBI lineage: Eukaryota > Metazoa > Chordata > Actinopteri > Cypriniformes > Cyprinidae > Tor > Tor tambroides. Next base: position 21,459 of record JAFVLL020012498.1, on the reverse strand, counting down.
GGCGGGTGCCCTGAAGGCTGGAGCAGGGCCAGAACAGGTCGGAGACAAGGGAGGCCTCCAGGGCAGATCAGCGGATTCAGGCGGCCATGGCGGATCAGGAGATTCAGGCGGCCATGGCGGATCAGGGAGCTTGGACGGCCATGGCGGATCAGGAGACTCAGGGAGCCATGGCGGATCAGGGGACTCCGTGGCCTTGGCCCTTGGCCTGGCCACACAGGCAGTGACTATATGGCCCCCCCCCCAAAAAAAAATTTTCTTGGGGAAATCCACCCTAGGGGGGCTTTCTGGAGTAAAAGGCTCTGGTGGGCACTCTGGAAGCGCGGACTCTTGGGGGCGCTCGGGAGGCGCGGGCACTTGGGGGCGCTCTGGAAGTGCAGACTCTTGGGGACGCTCTGGAAGCACGGAGCTGGACGGAACCAGCGGAGACGATGGAGAGCTGGACGGGACCAGCGGAGACGTAGGAGACGACGGAGGGCTAGACGGGACCAGCGGAGACATAGGAGGGCTCATGCGAGGAGCTGGCACTGGAGGGCTCTTGCGAGGCGCGGGCTCTGGGAGGGCGCTTGCAAGGAACGGGCTCTGGAGGGCGCTTGGGGAACTCAGGAGACGGAGGACTTGCCATATTTTCTGCCAGCGGGCTTGCCATACTCTCTGCTGGCTGGCTTGCGAGAGCCACGGACGGCAGCGTTAATCTCCCCGTGGACGGCGGGCTTGTGAGTGCTGCGGACGGTGGCATGAATTTCCCCGTGGACGGCGGGCTTGCGTGGGCCGCGAACGGCGGCATTACTTTCCCCACGGACGTCGGGCTTGGGAGAGCTGCGGATGGCGGCAGGCTTGACTTTGGAGCCGCAGACGGCGTGGGCTTGACTTCGGAGCCGCAGACGATGGTGGATGAGGGAGAGCCGCGGCTGCGGCGGCGGCGGACATGACTTCGGAGCCGCGGAGGGGATTCCGGCTCGGGATCGGAGACTCTCCAGACATCGGAAGACCGCCTCCTTCCAGTTAAGGTTGGAGGTGTCTGGGATCTCCATTGGCTGGTGGTAAGAGATCCCGAGCCGGAACAGTGTCTTGAGGACGTCTCCCTCCAGCGAGCTTGCGAGGGTGAGCGGCAAGAATGCCCCCGCAAAGGCGAACGAGTCGTGACTCACCTGAGCCATGGCGATGAGCTGAGCTCGTTCATCAATATCCGGATCCATTCTTCTGTTTGGTCTCAGTTTCTGTTACGGATAGTGGTTGTAGAAACATCAAACAAAAGATCAGGAGAACGAAGTAGCATCAACACACGTATATCCATTTATTTAAACATTAAACTGAGACAAAGACAATGGGAGAACTGAGGACTTTTAAAGGACCAAACAAATGAGCAAACAAGATGATTAATAAGAAACAGGTGAATGGGATAAACGATGATTAACTAAACTAGAACAGGAAAAACCAAATAAGGGCAAAACGGAACTAAACAGAAACACACACGTGACAATAATATAATATAATATAAATGACTAATCAATTAATGAATCAATGAAATGAGTATATAAATAGTTCAAATTGTTATTATAAATGATTATATGATTAAACAGAATAAAATGATTAAATGATAAATGATTAAAAATGAATGAATGAAGAATAAATGAATATAAAAGAAAGTAAAATACAACACAAATGTATGGTTGCTCTCTTGAAGCAAAACACACACAGCGTTCATTTGAGGATCCTTAGATCCTTCAGGATTGAAGTCTGAATTTATTATACCATGATCTCCATATTAAACCTTTTTCAGTATACAATGCTACTCCATACTGGTTAATTTACATGGAATATTAGTAGAATAGGCAGAAAATTATAGTAGTTTACTTCTGTTTTCTGCATAAATTTTTTTTTCTTTTTCTGCAAAGAAGGACTTTATTAAAATAGAACGTGGAACGGGTGTTGTCAACCAGATGGTTGAAAAAGGGAATTTAAACACGGAACAGATTGCTCATATACAATTGTGGTCAGAATTTACAAATGTAATTCATGCAGTTTTCTGAGTCTTCTCTAGGTGAGAGTCTGCACTCTTGTTTAACCCTCTGGTGTCAGAGGGGGTTTTGGGGCCCTGGAGAAGTTTTGACATGGCCTGACATTTGTTTTTTTTCAGTATCTTAAAAACATATTAATGTCTAAAGTCTGATTACACTTTATTCAGCACAAACTGGGCTACAATAATATGTGAGCAGCAGCATGTGTAGCACCCTCACCGCCTGGTGAAGGAAGATATTATAGTCAATAAAGACACAGGGCACGGAGATGCTGCTTCACCTTCTGAGTCTGTATTGTTTTTTTTCATTAATGCAATTATTTCTGCATATTCATGTATCAATGAACATAAAACACAGGAACATCTCCTTAGCAAAAGTCACAATATACAGAACAATCCGAAATTACTCAAATATTCCCATCAGGTTCTGTTTTCCACCAATTAAACACTTGGAATGCAATGTACATTATGAATACTAATTAATTTATGGCATACAATACCCATATGACACTCTGTTTAACATCTTAATGTATGTACCATGTTCCATGTCTTCAACTCTCTTAAACTACTTAAATGAGCTCTGGAATTATAGCATGTTAGCAAAAATTAATTATATCTTTTTATATAATATTTGCACAAACACATTCATTACACTTTCTCATGAAACAACTGATTTCTATTTTTAACACTTTCACTTGAAACCTATAACTCTTATCTGTTATAATAACTGTCAAAACACATTATATATCCGTAAATTCACTCAATTTTCACATTTCTGTAATCACTTTATCCGCTATTAGCTTAGCATTCACGCGTGGTACACATGTGGTTGAACCGAACTTTTTGAACATCTATTTTCGGACCATTTTTGCACACTTAGTATGACATTTGCCATTTTCACAACATTGACATATATAAAATGAATTTCTATGACAGTTTATACATTTCATACCTGGTGAGGGAAGATATTATAGTCAATAAAGACAGGGCACGGAGATGCTGCTTCACCTTCTGAGTCTGTATTGTTTGAGTAGCGCAACCCCTCCCCCAGCAGGTGAACGAGTCCCAAAAACAGAAGTAATCGATTGTCCATACCAATCTTGGCAGGAAATATTAATCGTTCTCCACAAAGATCATACTTAGTTAGTACACAACATCGGTCACACATTAATGACATTTAATTTCTTTTTTTTTTCTAATGACAACAACGATATATTGAGAAAAAAACATTTTTCTTTTTTCTTATTTGTAACCACTACACATGCATGTACATGTTTGTGTTTTTGAGAAAACGTTTGTGCGTGGTTAGTGAAAAACGTCCCAGGTTACGTACGTAACCATCGTGCCCCGAGAGAACGAGACGCTGCATCGGAAATGCTAGGGGAACACCTTCAGCGATTACAAGCTCTGAATCATATGTGTAATCAGTCCAATCGATGGCGAGACGTCAGGTGCGGGTGACGTCATGACCAGGAAGCTTAAAAGCACGTGAGGTGCAGCCGGCGTCAAATCCCTGCCTAGTGTGGAAGAGCACAGCTATGGCAAGAGAACAGAAGAGCCAGGGGTGGCTCGCAAATCTACGGGTGCATCTCAATAAATTAGAATGTCGTGGAAAAGTTAATTTATTTCAGTAATTCAACTCAAATTGTGAAACTGGTGTATTAAATTCAATGCACACAGACTGAAGTAGTTTAAGTCTTTGTTTCTTTTAACTGTGATGATTTTGGCTCACATTTAACAAAAACCCACCAATTCACTATCTCAACAAATTTGAATACTTCATAATACCAATAAAAAAAAAATCATTTTTAGTGAACTGTTGGCCTTCTGGAAAGTATGTTCATTTACTGTATATGTACTCAATACTTCGTAGGGGCTCCTTTTGCTTTAATTACTGCCTCAATTCTGCGTGGTATGGAAGTGATCAGTTTGTGGCACTGCTGAGGTGGTATGGAAGCCCAGGTTGCTTTGATAGCAGGCTTCAGGTCATCTGCATGTTGGGTCTGGTGTCTCTATCTCCTGATACCCCATAGACTTATGGGGTTCAGGTCAGGCGCAGTTTGCTACTAACTGCCACAGTAACACCATGGTCATTGAACCAGCTTTTGGAACCTTTGGCAGTGTAGGCAGGTGCCAAGTCCTGCTGGAAAATGAAATCAGCATTTCCACAAAGCTTGTCAGCAGAAGGAAGCATGAAGTGCTCTAAAATTTCCTGGTAGATGGCTGCGTTGATTGTGGACTTCAGAAAACACATTGGACCAACACCAGCAGATGACATGGCAGCCCAAATCATCACTGGCTGTGGAAACTTCACACTGGACTTCAAGTAACATGGATTCTGTGCCTCTCCACTCTTCCTCCAGACTCTGGGACCTTGATTTCCAAACAAATGCAAATACTTTAATCTGAAAAGAGGACCTTGGAATCAATTATAAGGTCCAGTTCTTTTTCTCCACAGCCCAGGTAAGAGGCTTCTGACGATGTTTCTGGTTCAGAAGTGGCTTGGTAGCCATTTTCCTGAAGACGTCTGAGTGTGGTGACTTTTGATGCACTGACTCCAGCTTCAGTTCACTCCTTGTGAAGCTCTCACAAGTGTTTGAATCAGCTTTGCTTGGCTGTATTCTCAAGCTTGTTGTCATCCCCGTTGCTTGTGCACCTTTTCCTACCCAAATTCTTCCTTCCAGTCAACTTTGCTTTGATACAGCACTCTGTAAACAGCCACACATTTCTGTAATGACCTTCTGTGACTTACCCTCTTTATGGAGGGTGTCAATGTTTGTTTTCTGGATCACTGCCAAGTCAGCAGTCTTCCCCATTATTGTGATTTCAAAGAACAAGAGATACCCAGAATTTATACTGTATGGATGGTCATTTATTGAAACTCAAATGTAAATATTCTAATATTTTGACATACTGATTTTTGACTTTCATGAGCTGTAAGCCTAATCATCAAAATTAAACAAAACTTTTGAAATATTTTACTTTACATGCAATGAATCTAAAATATATGAAAGTTTCACTTTTTGAAATAACTAACAAGAAAAAATGAACTTTTTCACGACATTCTAATTTATTGAGATGCACCTGTAGGTCATAGAACCTGACAAATGTGAGGGGCGTAGACCATCCCGCAGCTCGCACTGGACACATACAATAAAGCTTTTGCTGGTCGGGCTCCCTAAAGGGAGGAGGACAAAAAGCCTGAAGTACGACAGGCCGTGGTGTAGAAGAGGGGACCTTAGGGACATACCCCGCACGAGGGTAAAGAAAAGCTTTGGCCAGACCGGGCGCAAAGTCGAGACAAGAAGGGGCCACAGAAAGGGCCTGCAGATCCCCAACTCTCTTTAGAGAAGATATTGCTAACAGAAATACCGTCTTTAACGTAAGAAGACGATCTGATATCTCCTCGATAGGCTCAAAGGGAGCCCTACAGAGAGCCTCTACCACCACAGCAAGGTCCCAAGGAGGGACACAAGATCGTACCTGAGGCCTGAGCCTCATAACACCACGGAGAAAACGTGTAACTAGGGGGTTCTTGCCCACTGAATGGCCACCGTGAGGGGCGTGGTAGGCCGCAATGGCCGCCACGTAGACCTTCAAGGTGGAGTGGGTTAACTCTGTGGAGAAACGGGCCTGCAAGAACTCCAGCACTGTACCAATCGGGCAGTTAACTGGGTCAAGCCGGCGGTCTCCGCACCATGAAGTGAAGAGTCTCCACTTCAGGGCTTACAGTTTCCTTGTTGAGGGAGCTCTAGATTGGAGGATGGCTCTACAACCTCAGTTGAGAGACCAGAGGCTATGAGTTGTGCCCTCTTAGGGGCCACACCCACAGTTTCCACAACTCCGGGCGGGGGTGAAGGATCATGCCCTCCGCCTGTGAGAGGAGATCCCTCCTGATGGGAATCTCCCATGGAGAGCTGTGAGAAGAAAAATCAGGTCCGAGAACCATACTCGGCCTGGCCAGAACGGGGCTACTAGCAATAGACGGACCTCGTCCCGGCGCACTTTCTCTAGAACTCCCGGAAGCAGAGCGATTGGGGGAAAGGCGTACAGACGAAGCCTCGGCCAAGTCTGTACCATAACATCCAGCCCCAGTGGAGCTGGATGAGACAGAGAGAACCAGAGGGGACAGTGCGATGTCTGACGAGTCGCAAACAGATCCACCTGAGCCTGGCCAAAAGCTCTCCAGATCTGCTTCACCACCTCGGGGTGAAGCATCCATTCCCCGAGCCTCGGCCCCTGCCTCAACAGGATGTCTGCTTCCATATTGAGATGCCCAGGAATGTGAACTGCTCTCAGCAAGAGGAGCTTGTCCTGGGACCACACAAGGATCTGGTGCACCAGCTTGTATAAGGGGCGCGAACGCAGACCTCCCTGGTGGTTGATATAAAAGACCATCGCTGTGTTGTCGGTGCGCACCATGGCGATCACTCAGGTCTGATAGAAAGTGTTTGAGTGCTCGAAACACGGCCAGCATCTCCAGGCAGTTGATGTGCCACATGAGATGGCGACCACTCCACAGACCGCAGGCAGGGTGGCCACTCATGACCGCTCCCCAACCGGTGAGGGATGCGTCCGTCGCTAGCGTTACACAGCGACAAGGAGCTCCCAGCACCGGGCCCTGAGACAAGAACCAAGGTTTCCTCCACGTCTAAGGCACGTAGGCATCGCCGTGTGACCTTGATCATGCGAAGCAGGTTTCCCTTCAGGGAGAACCCCTTGGTCTTGAGCCACCACTGTAGGGGTCTCATGTACAGCAGGCCAAAAGGTATCACGTTGGATGCAGCTGCCATCAGACCCAACAGTCTCTGAAACTGCTTGACAGTGAGTGACTGGCCTTCTCTGACTCTCACGACCGCAGTGAGGATCGACTCGATCCGAGCAGGAGACAGACGTGCCTGCATCGTGGTCGAATCCCACACCACGCCCAGATAAGTGGTCCTCTGTAATGGAGAAAGCACACTTTTCTTGGTGTTTAGTCTTAACCCCAACTCTTTCATATGAGCGAGAACGACATCTCGATGTCGAACCGCCATCTGCTCTGATTGAGCTAAAATCAACCAATCGTCGATGTAATTGAGTATGCGGATGCCCTGGAGTCGCAGAGGAGCCAGAGCAGCATCCACACACTTCGTGAAAGTACGGGGTGAGAGTGCTAGGCCGAAGGGAAGAACCCGATATTGGTAAGCTTTGCCCCTGAAAGCAAACCTCAGGAACTTCCTGTGACTGGGAAGGATGGAGACATGAAAATAAGCGTCTTTTAGATCTATCGTGACAAACCAGTCCTCGGACCTGATCTGAGACACGACCTGTTTGACAGTGAGCATTTTGAACTTCAGACGCATGACTGAGCGGTTCAATAGCCGCAGATCTAAAATCGGACGCAACCCCCCATCCTTCTTTGGAACAATGAAGTACCGGCTGTAGAACCCAGACTCCCTGTCGAGAGGAGGGACCACCTCGATGGCCTCCTTCCTCAAGAGAGTGTTCACTTCTTGTTCTAATACCAGAGCCTGCTCGGGGCCCACTAATGTGAGAAAAACCCCTTTGAAAGGCGGCGGCGGAGCGCCACACTGAATGCGATAGCCTCTTTCTACAGTCTGCAGGACCCAACGAGATACATTTGGCAGTAGTTTCCACGCTGCTAAATAATCTACTAAGGGAACCAGTCTCTCGAGACTGGCCTCTGGTGTACTTGGAGCTGCTAGCTCGGTGCCCTGAAGCGGAGGACCGGCAGGAGACGGCCGAACTAGATGCTCGAGAGACCCCCGAAGGGGTGGCGAGGTTCTCAGCTCCGCTACGTTTCTGGGCGGAAAATACTGAGAGAAACACTCGCTGGAGACCGCTGCGCTCTGGATCACTGGCAGGGTTGGCAGAACGATCTCCAGAGGGCGCTGAGGAGAGACGGACACCGTGTAATGCGGTGCACCCCGCTCTTCCCCAGTAGGGGCCGCCCTCAGCAGTCCTGGGCTTATAGATGTCAGGACCGCTTTGTCGAGGACTTCCCAGACTGAAGCACGACCCTCAGATCGGGCCTCGCCTTAGAAGCCCCCGACTTAGAGCACCGCCGACCTCGGTCCCGCTGCGGGGGAGCACGAGAGGCAACGCTCTGTTTCTGAACCTCCCTGTATGAGGAGCTGGTACACGGCTGGGGCTGCTTCCTCTCAGCAGCCCCCAGAGCTACAGAACGGTGAGAGAGAAACCGCTGAAACGCCGCCGCCTGTTTACGAGCCTCCTGATATCTGTCGACGACGGAATTGACGGCGCCACCGAACAGACCAGAAGGCGCAAGCGGGGCGTCCATTAGGAAGACCCTGTCCTTCTCTTTCATATCAGACAGGGTCAGCCACAAATGCCTCTCCGCCGCCACCAGAGCTGCCATGGACCGCCCAATGGCACAGGCGGTTTCCTTGGTGGCGCGGAGAGCCAAATCAGCGGTTCTCCTCAGTTCTACAATATCATCAGATCTGACTTGCTCGCCTTCATCTAGCTCTTTTTGCAGGTCGGCTTGGTACGCCTGTAACACTGACATAGTGTGCAGACACGCACCAGCCTGACCTGCTGCCGTATACCCCTTGCCCACCAGCGCTGATGTTGTGCACAGCGGCTTGGAGGGCAAGACCGGAGCCTTTAGAGATAATGCCATGCCAGGGGACAGATAGCTCACAAGCGTCTGTTCTACCCGGGGCATCGCTCTGTAACCGCAATCACCCAGCCCTGCCACATTTCCATAATAATCAGAGGCGGGGACGAATAAGCGGGCCGAGAATGGTTTCTTCCACGATCTCAACACCTCGGTGTGGAGATCGGGAAAAAAAGGCAGGCTCCGGCGCGGAGGTAGCGGATTAGAATGCAGAAAGCGTTCATCGAGTTTACTTTTCTGCAGTTCAGCCTGTTTCTCGGCGGGCCAAATCGATGTTTAACTTGGCAACTGCATGAGTAACTACCTCCATTAGCTCCTCATACTGTGGGGATTGAGGGGGAAAATCCTCGACACTCTCCACATCAGCCTCCTCGGAGGAAGATAGGAGAAGCGCCGAGCCCGCTCCCCAAGGGGCAGTGGATCTGGCAGGTGAGGAAGAAGACAGGGACTCGCTCATCTCCATTCCCTCCACCAGATCCAGCTGCGAACCCCATGAGTGCAGCTGCCGCTCCGCCTCGGCAGAAGTGGGGCCAGCACCCCGAGGAACGCTAGTGAAGGCTCCCTCCTCAAAGAGAGCCTTCCGGGAGCGAAGCGTACGCAGTGGCAACCGCTCACAATGCGGACAGTCGGCTCCCTCGAGAGCCGACTCTGCGTGCTTCGCTCCCAAGCAGACCACGCACAAACTGTGTGTATCCCCGCTCGTGATGTAGCGTATGCAGGGAGGAACACACAGTCTATAACGCGATCTGCTTTCGCCCTTATTTGTTTTAGCACTTGCTTTCGACATGCTGGAGTTTTACGTTGCTGAATGCTTGTGTAACTTTGACAGACAACAATAAATAAGACTCACAGAACATAGATTATGACTGACACACACAGAGAGCTTTGTTGAATGACAGAAAGCTGGCGCCGGCTGCACCTCACATGCTTTTAGGCTTCCTGGTCATGACGTCACCCGCACCTGACGTCTTGCCATCAACTGGACTGATTACACATATGATTCAGAGCTTGTTTTCGCTGAAGGCGTTCCCCTATCGTTTCCGACGCAGCTCGAGTTTCTGAAGGGGAACTAAAATTTTTAAGTCACTGAAATAAGGCCATAAAAAATATTCTGAAAATTTGTTCACAAGACTTTTGAGAACTGGATGTGGTAGATTAGAGTTTTTGCTACAAAATCATCCTGCTCACTCATTCGCAGAAAACAACTGATCTAACTTTATATTGATCTAACTTTTGTAAGACATGTTTGTGTTAGAAAGGCTGTATGCAAGGGAGTCACAGTGACCGTGAATATTTAGGGAGTCATACCTGATAGACAAAGGGCCCTCCCCTAATTGGCCATCAGTGTCACTGTGAGGTATGCAAGAAAGAATGTGAGAAGAGTAAAATAATGGAGTTTTTGATTTTGTATTTTATTTACAACACAGTATAATCAAAATATACACAGTGAAAGGTCAAAGACGCATTTTTGAACATACTGATTTAAACACTTAGATCAGACACTAAAGACTTGAACAGTCACACACCTTTGTGCCAAACATTCTTAGACTCTAACATTTATAGTTTTACAGTGTAAACACTCATAATACTTTTTATATTGTATTGTTTTATATTTTAAGTCATCAAGTCAAGCCACCTTTATTTATATAGCGCTTTTAACAATACAGATTGTGTCAAAGCACTTAACAGTATCAAATTGGAGGATAGAGTGTCAGTAATGTATAATGATAAGATTAAACACTAAATTTTCAGTTAAAGGCATTTCATTATTGAATTCAGAGATGTCATTGTGTCTAGCTCAGTTTAGTTTAAATAGTATCTGTGCCATCAAATCGACGATAATCACTAGAAATTAAGTGTCCCCAACTGAGCAAGCCAGAGGCGACAGCGGCAAGGAACCAAAACTCCCTCTGTGACAGAATGGAGAAAAAAACCTTGGGAGAAACCAGGCTCAGTCGGGGGGCCAGTTCTCCTCTGGCCAGACGAAACCCGCAGTTCAATTCCAACTGCAGCCATGTCAGATTGTGTAAAGGGCTTATCTGACCTGAGGCATTTTAATTTATAATTTAATGTATTTGTTATAGTTGTGTTTTATTCATTATTTGAAGTTTTTCATTTATATGATTTATTCAATTGCTATAAGTGTAATGTATAGTTTAATGCATTTATTGTTTCTCGGTCTATTTTTATAATATATATTTGTTTGTTTATTATAATTTTGATTTATAGTTTAATTCATTTAATATATTTCTGTTATATATATATATTATACTATTTATTATTTTAAAATGTATTTATTCGTTTTTCATATTTGTATATTATTATGTTTTAATTAATTTTAAATGTATAAATTTATTATATTTCTGTTTTTATATTGTTGCAATTTCTAACAATAATAGTATTATGTAGTTAGGTATTTATTATATTTTTAGTTATTTTGTTATTTTTAAGTTTTATTGTATTTTTAGTCGAGGTCTTCACTGGGGATGTGTCTCTGGGGCTCATCTAGGTGTCCTGGTCTCTGCTGATGATCAGGGCTGTAGACATCATATCTTGGTGCTGATCCACCATCTGATTTGTATACGGACTAAGAAACAGAATAAGAGAGAAACAGACAAATATTAGCGTAGATGCCATTCTTCTTACGATGTAACGAGTACATTGTGTGTTATGGGGAGTGCTCCCGGTTCCGGTTGATCTAATTAATGCAGCCTAACAATCCTTTAATGGATTTGAATAAGGTTAAAGAGATGTGTCTTTAATCTAGATTTAAACCGACAGAGTGTGTCTGCCTCCCGAACAGTGTTAGGTAGATTGTTCCAGAGTTTGGGCGCGAAATAGAAAAAGGATTTGCTGCCCGCAGTTGATTTTGATATTCTAGGTATTATCAAACGGCAAGAGTTTTGAGAACGCAGCGGACGTGGAGGACTATAATGCGATAAGAGCTCGCTCAAGTACTGAGGAGCTAAACCATTCAGGGCTTTATAAGTAATTAACAAGATTTTAAAATCTATACAATGTTTGATAGGGAGCCAGTGCAGTGTTGACAGAACCGGGCTAATGTGGTCATACTTCCTGGTTCTAGTAAGAACTCTAGCTGCTGCATTTTGAACCATTTGTAGTTTGTTTATTAAGCGTGCAGAACAACCGCCCAGTAAAGCATTACAATAATCTAACCTTGAGGTCATAAACTCATGAATGAACATTTCTGCATTTGACATTAAGAGCATAGGTCTCAGTTTAGATATATTTTAAGATAAAAAAATGCAGTTTTACAAATGCTAGAAACGTGGCTGTCAAAGGAGAGATTGCTATCAAACAGCACACCTAGGTTCCTAACTGATGAAGAAGAATTGACAGAGCAGCTGTCAAGTGTTAGATAGTGTTCTAGGTTATTATTTATGGGGGTTTTAGGTCAGATAATTAACACCTCTGTTTTTTTCAGAATTTAGCAGTAAGAAATTACTCGTCATCCAGTTTTTTACATAGACTATGCATTCCATAAGTTTCTCAATTTGGTGTGTTTGGTGTGTTTCGGGCCGTGAAGAAATATAGAGCTGAGTATCGTCAGCATAACAGTGAAAGCTAACACCATGTCTCCTGATAATATCTCAATAATAAGGGTAACATGTAAAGGGTGAAAAGTAAAGGCCCTAGTACTGAGCCTTGAGGTACTCCATACTGCACTTGTGATTGATATGATACCTCTTCATTCACTGCTACGAATTGATGGCGGTCAGATAAGTACGATTTGAACCATGCTAATGCACTTCCACTAATGCCAACAAAGTTTTCTAGTCTATTCAAAAGAATGTTGTGGTCGATAGTGTCGAACGCAGCGCTAAGATCCAGTAGCACTTACAGAAATACAACCATGGTCAGATGATAAGAGCAGGTCATTTGTAACTCTAATGAGAGCAGTCTCAGTACTATGATACGGTCTAAATCCTGACTGGAAATCCTCACAGATACCATTTTTCTCTAAGAAGGAACATAGCTGAGAGGATACTGCCTTTTCTAGTATCTTTGACAGAAAAGGGAGATTCGAGATCGGTCTGTAATTAACTATTTATTTGGGGTCAAGTTGTGTTTTTTTAATGAGAGGCTTAATAACAGCCAGTTTGAAGGTTTTGGGGACATATCCTAATGACAATGACGAATTAATAATAGTCAGAAGAGGCTCTATGACTTCTGGAAGCACCTCTTTTAGGAGCTTAGATGGAATAGGGTCTAACATACATGTTGGTTTAGATGATTTAACAAGTTTATACAATTCTTCTTCTCCTATAGTAGAGAATGAGTGGAATTGTTCCTCAGGAGATCTATAGCGCACTATCTGATGCGATACTGTAATGGAGAGCTGCATGGTTACAATTTTATCTCTAATAGTATCGATCTTGGAAGTAAAGTAGTTCATAAAGTCATTACTGCTGTGCTGTTGGGAAATGTCAACGCCTGTAGAAGCTTTATTTTTCGTTAATTTAGCCACTGTATTGAATAAATACCTGGAGTTATGTTTGTTTTCTTCTCAAAGAGAAAAGTAATCAAATCTAGCAGTTTTAATGCTTTTCTGTAGGATAGGGTACTTTCCCGCCATGCAACACAAAATACTTCTAGTTTTGTTTTTCCTCCAGCTGCTCTCTTTAGGGTGCGAGAGTACTCATTATACCACGGTGTTGGACTGTTTTCCTTAATCTTCCTTAAGCGCAAATGAGCAACCGTATCTAAAATGCTAGAAAAGAGAGAGTCCATAGTTTGTTACATCATCAAGTTTTTCTGAGCTGTTGGATATGCTGAGGAATTGAGATAAATCAGGAAGATTACTTACAAAGCAGTCTTTTGTGGTAGAAGTGATGGTTCTACCATACTTGTAACAAGGAGTAGAATTTACAGTTTTAGCTATATGGAGTTTACACAAGACTAGATAATGATCTGAGATATCATTGCTTTGCTGCAGAATTTCAACACCATTAACATCAATTTCATGTGACAGTATTAAATCTAGAGTATGATTTCGACAATGAGTAGGTCCTGACATGTGTTGTCTAACCCCAGTAGAGTTCAGAATGTCTATTAATGTATCCCAAAGCATCTTTTCATTATCAACATGGATATTAAAATCTCCAACAATTAAGACTTTATCTGTAGCCAGCACTAACTCAGAAAATCAGCAAGTTCTTTAATAAAGTCTGTATGGTGCCCTGGTGGCCTGTATACAGTAGCCTGTACAAACATCACAGGAGATTTATCATTAACACTTGTTTCTCTAGATAATGTTATATGCAGCACCATAACTTCAAACGAGTTATACTTAAAGCCTTGCCTCTGAGAAATATTGAAAATATTGCTATAAATTGTAGCAACACCTCCCCCTTTACCTTTTATACGCGGCTCATTTTTATAGCAGTAATCTTGGGGGGTAGACTCATTTAAAGTAATGAATTCATCTGGTTTTAGCCAGGTTTCTGTCAAACAGACCACATCTAGGTTATGATCATTGATCAAATCATTTACAAAAAGTGCCTTTGTAGAAGGGGACCCAATATTCAGTAAGCCAAGCTCATAAGTTTCTCTGTATTATATACATTTTTTATTTGTTGAACATCAGTTAAAGTGTTACTCATAAATTGGTTTGGACATCTTTTGTGTTTTCTAGTTCAGGGAACAGACACAGTCTCTATAATGTGATATCTAGGTGAAGGAGTCTCTATGTGCTGAGAATTAACTGACTTCTGTGACGTGAGGCGGCTAGCAGACGGTCGGTTTAGCCAGTCTGTCTGCTTCCTGACCTGGGCCCCAGTTAGTCAAGTACGAACTCTAAGACTATGTGCCATATTTCTAGAGAGAAGAGCGGCACCACCCCAGGAGGGGTGAAGACCATCTCTTTTTAACAGGTCAGGTCTGGCCAAAAAACTTGTCCAATTGTCTATGAAACCTATGTTTTTCTGTGGGCACCACTTAAACATCCAACCATTGAGTGACGACAATCTGCTATGAATCTCATCACCCCGGTAAGCAGGGAGCGAGCCAGAACATATTACAGTGTCTGACATCGTACTTGCAAGTTCACACACCTCTTTAACATTATTTTTAGTGATCTCCGACTGGCGAAGTCGAACATCATTAGCGCCGACGTGAATAACAATCTTACTGAATTTACGTTTAGCATTAGCCAGCACTTTTAAATTTGCCAAGATGTCAGGTGCTCTGGCTCCCGGTAAACATTGGACTATGGTGGCTGGTGTCTCTATTTTCACGTTCCATACAATAGAATCGCCAATTACTAGAGCACCAGGTTTCTCAGTGGGTGCGTCACTGAGTGGGGAGAACCTGTTTGATGTTCTGATCGGAACGGAAAAGTGGTGTTTTGACCCGCGACTATGCCTCCTCATAGTCACCCAGTTGACCTGCTGCACAGGCTCTACCGGAACCGAACAATATACATGACTCGCTGAACTAGTCGCATCCAAAGCCGTATCTTCAGCCCTCCTATTCTTACTGTCCTCAACTAAAGTTTGGATGCGTGTCTCTAATTCTAAAATCTTCTCTGTCAGCCTATTTCCCTGCATGTATCACATGTGAATCCCTCATCGCCGACAGAGAGAGATAAACTGTACATGTGACATGAAGTGCAAATAACAAGAGAAGGAGAAGCCATTACTCACCGTGATTGATGAATGATTCACTTACCACTGTTGTTTGATGAACTCGTGAGTTCAAACGGAGCGAGAGAGAGATGAAACGGAGCGAGAAAAAAGAAAACAATAATAGGCGCGAATAGAAACGCGAGTGGAAACGCGAATGACAAGCTAACCGGCTAACGAATGCTAACGCATGGCACACGCGTTGCACTCGCGGTTTTAGATTAAAAGCGAACGATCAAATTAGTCAGATTAGTTTGATAGATAATATCAGAAATATGGAGGGAATTAAGTTATATTTTATCACTTTAAACAACAGAGAGTGATATTCAAGATTCAAGAAGTTTCAGCAGAAAAGCGGAGCTACAAATCGCAAACCTCTCAGCAGAATGGCAGACAGGAGCAATCGAGGCAGCACAGGATCAATGTGTGATGAATGTGTTTCTAACAAACACAAAGCCACAAAGAAATTATGTTCATTTTATAGAATATAGATACAATGAAATGACACATATTTCAAAATGTTTCACTTGATTTCGTACATGTAGTCAGGAATTATAGTTTGGGAAAAGTCTAAGTAGAAAAATGTGTACAAGTTACATCACAATAACAACTAATGCAAGCAATAAAAAATTGCCAAAGTTAACAGAAACTGAGACATGAGAGAGCACACCCTGTTCGTTTTGTTTATTTTACTAAAGCACATTGTTTTGTTTGTTATGACTACACATAAATAAAATTAGACCCTTTGCAGTTTCAAACGATGCCTAACTCTTATCTATACGATCAACAATGAAGGAGAATTTTTAGTTCTTTTTGCAGTCATCAAGAAAAACCATGACAAACCATACCGGTGCAGTCTTCAACCCCAGAGGTTGAATATCAATGCTTTATTAAGCAGAACATAAGAAATGTCTGCACTACAGTCTGCACAGAATACATCTTACTGCATTTCGTTATGGACTTTTACCTGACAGTTATTTACAGTTTTTCGATGTGTAGGTGCTACGGAAGGAGACTCACACAGAGGATTAGAATGACACAGATGACTTTTATTGAAGGCAAAAGAGGCAATGGGAGAAATGACAGGTGAGTAGGAAGTTCAATGGAGAAGTTCACAGTACTGATGAGGAATATAATGAAAGTCTTGTTCTTACAGGAGATCGCAGATGAGACGGATGGAGGACAGATGACAGCACACACCTCAGTATAACAGTTAAGGGTAATATCCACACGGAGACTTGGGAGGAGACACACGCTGGAGTGGAGCAGTGGAGAACACACTGGAGAAGGCACAGGAGGTAAGTACACGAATAATGTAGGAGTATTGATATACAATGAGACCGGACACTGGAGTGACGTGAGGTGTGTGCTTATAAAGCCAGCTTGATGAGGGTGCAGATGAGATGCAGGTGTGTTGGGCCTCTATTGGGCCAGGCTCTGTGGGAACAGAAACAGGAGGATGGTAAGGTTTGAGCAGTGAGACATGAAAGATGAGTGAATTCTGTAGTGAGAGGAAAGTTGAAGCTGGTACATGACAGGGTTGATCTGTCTGGTGTTTGTGAAGGGGCCAACATATCTGGGACTGAGCATTTTGCAGGGCAGACGCATCCTGATGTCCTGTGTTGACAGCCAGACCTTCTGACCGGTTTGTTAGGTTGGTGTTTCGGATCTTCGAAGGTCTGCTGTCAATTTGCGTCTGCGCACTGCCTGCTGGAGCTGATGGTGAGCTGTGTCCCAGACCCTCTCACTCTCTCCGAACCAGTAGTCGAAGGATGGAACATCGAATGGTAACCGAGTACGCACTGGAAGGGAGTGAGTCCAGTGAAAGGCTGGCAGAAAGAGGTATGCGCGCATTCGGCCCAGCACAGGAACTGGTTCCAAGAGTTCTGGTGGCCATGACAGAAGGTTCGCAGGAAGCACCCAATCTCCTGGATTTTCCTTTCTGTCTGCCCGTTTGACTGGGGATGGTATCCAGAGGAGAGGCTTATGGTCACACCTAGCAGGATAAAAAAGGATTTCCATACCCATGATATGAACTGTGGTCCACAGTCTGAGACAGTGTCTTCAGGAACTTCATAGTATCTGAAGATGTGATTAAACATGAGTTTGGCAGTCTCCATTGCCATGGGAAGACCCTTGAGGGGGAGAAGACGACAAGATTTAGAAAATCGGTCAAAAACTACTAGAACATATGTGTTACCATCAGAGGCAGGCAGGTCCGTGATGAAATCAACTCCTAGGTGTGACCATGGGTGGTTGGGAACGGGCAGTGGAAGGAGTTTGCCAGATGGTAAGTGGCGAGGGCTCTTCGAGATGGCACAGTCAGAACAACTTTGGACAAACCTTCTCACATCCCTAGCCATGTTGGGCCACCAGAAGTGGTCCTTCAGCAGCGAGAGGGTGCTGTTGGCCCCTGGGTGGGCAGTGCCCAGAGAAGAGTGAGGAGTGTGAATCAAGGGACTGCGCTGTGCTCTGGTGACATACTGTAATCCAGGTGGACAGTCTGGCGGAGTGGTGGTGGAAGCATTGGAGGAGGTAGCTGGATTGGAGGTCCACTGGATGAGACTTACGATGAATTCTTTGGAGATGATGGGTTCCAGTTCCTCACTGATCTCCTCTGGGGTATGGAGTCGAGAAAGAGCATCAGCTTACACATTCTTGGGGCTTGGACGATAGGAGATGGTAAAGTTGAAGCGTGTGAAAAATAGCACCCAACGTGCCTGGTGGGGATTGAGTCTCTTGGCATCTCACAGGTATTGTAAGTTCTTGTGATCAGTGAGGACGATGAAAGGATGTTGTGCACCCTCAAACCAATATCTCCATTCCTCAAGGGCCAGCTTGATAGTGAGGAATTCCCTGTTGCCGATGTCATAATTTCTCTCCACCAGGCTGAGTTTGTGGAAAAAGAAGGCACATGGATGGAGTTTGGCTGGAGTCCCCTGCTGCTGACACAACACCGCTCCTACCCCGGTGGTGGAGGTGTCCACTTCCACGATGAAGGGTTTGTTGGGGTCTGGGTGGATGAGGAGCGGTGCACTGGTGAATGCCTCTTTGAGTAGTTGGAATGCTTCTGTGGCAGCTGGTGATCAGGAGAGACTTAGGCTTGTTCCTCAACAGACTGGTGAGTGGACAGGTGACAGGTGATGGAGCTGTAGTTGTGGATGAATCATCTATAGAAGTTTGAGAATCCCAAGAAGTGCTGAAGTTTGTTGATGGTGGTAGGAACGGGCCAGTTCTTAATGGCTTCCACCTTCCCCTCATCCATCTGGATGCCACCACTGCTGATGTTGTTTCCAAGGAACTGCACTGAGGACTGATGGAAGGAGCATTTCTTGGCTTTGAGGAAAAGATGGAATTCTCTCAGGCATTTCAGGACCTTTGCGACATGGTGGCGATGTTTGGCCATGCTCCGGGAGTAGATGAGAGTATCATCAATATAGACGAGGACAAACCGATGGAGATACTCTCGGAGCACCTCGTGCATGAAGTCCTGGAATACAGAGGGGATGTTGACTGTAGGCGCTGCGGAGGTCCAACTTGGTGAAAATAGTGGCTCCGCGGACATGTTCAAGTGCCGCTGGAATGAGGAGAAGTGGATAACGGTCCTTCTTGGTCACAAAGAAGAAACTTGAAGCAGCAGGGGACATTGAAGGGTGGATGTAGCCTTGTTGTAAAGCCTCTTCAATATACTCCTCCATGGCCTTCTGCTCAGTGTAGGATCTCTGTTTAACAAGACACACAAATAAACTGCAGAAGCAGCACAGTCCTTAGAAGAAGATAAGAAGTCTTCTCTCAGCCATCTGCGGTCGTAAAATTAATAAATGATCAACATAGTGCCCAACTGTCTCGGCTGGCTTCCTGTCCTGCTCTGCTATCTTCTCACGAGACCCATAAAGACAATGACAGATTTGAGAAGAGAAGGACCCCTGCATCTGGACTCATTTAAGCAACAGAACCTCAGTTTTGTCTCTGACTGGCTTCAGCATAAATAAAAAAATCTGATAACACAGAAGAAAGGAACTTCTTATCTGGAGATAGGCCGGCGACAGACCCTCCTGGATCCCATGACCGTTTTACGCATAAACTAATAATCTAAGAAACATAAGCGATTGACTTATGGCTCTCTGTCTGAGTTAAAGCTCAGCAGATCTCCACAGAAATGACTTTCTGACCTCAGGACATCTCCCCCTCCTCTTTCCTGCATTCCAAGAGGAACGTGCCCTTATTCTTTTCTGTTACAGACAAAAGGCCACAGAACTTACATAGAGGATTTAAAAAAAAAGACAATCAGTAATTGCCGCTGCTATTAAAGCAATATACTCAATGGACAATATATACTAATGTTGTATTTTATGTCTTTTACATGCTTGCTGTGTTATTGGAATCTATTTTATTTTAATCTTTGCCTTATAACTTTTCCCTTTTAAGCAGATAACCAGTGTTTAGTTTCGTATTAATGGTCACAATAATTGTGAATCATTGGTGTAAAGGAAATGGCGATATCATAGACAGTAAGCATGTGATAATACTTTTATAAGAAGCTATTAAAACTCACAGAAATACGCCCCACGTGCATATAATGTATGCACAGAAAAGTAGCAGTACGGGGAGGGGCTCCGCCCTGCAGGGACAATTTGATTGGAAGAGCATCTAGTGGGATGGACAAACTCAGCTCTGTCAAAACCCCAATGTCAGAACGGATTCAGGGCTCTTTCGCCGTCGTTTGATCGTGCACCCACTTGCGCTCACACGCTGCACCCTCAAGCGATTGGGTCATCCAAGAACTCAAACACTCCGTCAGACTTCTTACTGAAGAAACCTTCAAAGCCTGAAGCCACGCAAGGAAACTCCGAGAAGAACTTCTAGTGAGCCTGTCACTCTCAAGGAACCAGGCAACAGCCAATCACCAGAGGGCTTCCCCCAGTGACGCCACCTAAAGACCACGCAACAGCCAATCCACAGACCTGGGATTCCCCTGACTTCAGCCAGAGAAAACAAAAGATCAGCTGTCAACTCAAACGCAAGTTTTAAAGGGGACCTATCCTTTTTACAAGATGTAAAATAAGTCTCTGATGTCCCCAGAGTGTGTATGTGAAGTTTTAGCTCAAAATACCCGACAGATTATTTTTTTATAGCTTGTTAAAATTGCCACTTTTAGGGTATGAGAAAACGCGCTGATTTGAGTATACAACTTTAAATGCAAATGAGCTGTTGCTCCCAGAGAGGAGGGTGGAGCTTCAAGAGCTCAAGCTCCCACATTAGCAGTGCTAGCCTTTGCAAATAAACATTCCATGATTAGTACAAGCCTGTTATATTTACAGAAAACGTACTCTGTTTCAAAGTCAATCATCTGATTGTACTGTGCATAATAAATTCGCGTTTATGAATTACACAGACAGGGAGCACAGCGCGATAAAAATAACAACATAGCTGGTCTCATGGTGCATGGCATGTTATCACAAACTTTATAAGTCCCACTCGTGATTATGAGCTCAACAAACACAAGCGATCGACTCACATTGCTTTCATATGCAACTTTTAACCACCACATTCCTATTCACGATCATTCATGAAGACAGCACCAGTGAAAATAGGTAGAGACAATGATAGCTTTAGCAATTAGCCTTACAGAGTGCCAAGAAGCTCTTTCAGAAGAGCAATTTGGAAAACAAATGCGTGACTTACTTTGTCTGGAGCTGACGTTCACGCACAAAGTGTTGGTAATGATCCCTACAAGTATTGGGGACTTTACCAATTTTTTCCAGGATATTTTCTTAGACAACGAAACTTAACCACAGTGTCCTCAGCGGCTCAGATGGAGGGAGTCTATTGAGACTCCTATGTTCGTTAGTGCATCCCAAAACACAACACTTGAAAAGCCTCTTTGGGGCTGACATTGTATATCTCCACCAGCTACAGCAAGTAATCAGTAATGGCGGAGGTGGATCACAGCTTCTCACTCAGTCCTGTGTCTATGCTTATAGGGCAGCGTCACAAAGGAGCGGGACTTTTTCCCCTCAGTGACGTGAACAGAGGGAGAATCTGAAACAGCTTGTTCTAAGAGACTGTTTATGATTTTTTTTAGATTATAAAAAAATGAGTGGGTGGATTTTTACCATTATAGGCTGGTTGTTTTCACACACTGCGGCCACACA
>JAFVLL020012497.1:0-22474 GCA_021397915.2 Tor tambroides | reverse complement strand
CAACTTAACCACTGATTTCTAGTTGTGTCCTCTTTTGGAAGCCCAAACAAAGTACTTTCACTTTCACAATGAAACACAGCATCTCCAGGACATGGTGCCGGCGGCAGCAACAATACTACAGCGAGAATAAAAGTTCCGCCTTCTTTCGTTGCGTATTCGTTTGGGCGGTGTTATGCAAATCTTCCCACCCCGTGACATAGACATGTGGGGCGTGTTTGAATGAGCCGTTTTAGGGGGGCGTTGCAGAGTCTTAACCTTTAGAAAGAATATCTCTTTGGTTTTGAGACTTTAGTCTTTGCAACTTCAGGGATCTTATCTATGCACAAACAGCTTGTAACACTCCAAAGAGAAAGGAAAACTTGAAATCGCATCATATGACCCCTTTAACCTGAATTGTTTTCTATTTTGTATTTAATAAATCTATTGATTTGAAATCCCTTTGACTACTGTACATTTTTGACAATATAGACATTAGTTATGTGGTGACTGTATCCATTTCAGATGTATAATAACTGTTTTTTCCCAAAGACTTAAGTTATAGTAGCTGAAAAGCATTTAAAGTGAAACAGATGTATTGATTAATAGTGTGGGCCCTGTGTGGGCCTAGTGAGGGCTTCCTGGTGGATAAGTGAGGGCTGCCCGTGCAGGGCCAGCGCTAAGGGACCAACATTTTGCCAATGAGCAAAGTCTCAGAGGCCCTGCGCTTGCAGCCCGCTGGGGGCCCTTAGGCTAGCCCTAAGTGGGCCCATAAAGGGCCAGTGCAGGCTTGTTTGCAGGGTAAATAATCGTAATGGCACCACACAATGGAGGATTTTTGGACAAAAAAAATTGTTTGTGATAAGCTTGGAATCAGGCCATGCCCCCTCATCGTTAAGGGGTGCAAATTGGGCTTAAAATCGGGCATAAATCTCCTAGTGTGTGGCTAGCCTTAGTCATTTCCCATAAAACTTGCCAAATCAGTGGTAGACAGAAATCAAAAGATCACTGAAGTGCCGACTGCGCCATTCATCCTGGTGCCTTCAGTTTGATCTATCCTGGCCATAAATTTGAGGCAACATCAACCTCCACATGATCTACTACTAGTCATAATGATTTCATGAGAGTTCATATAACATTTTATTTTCAAGTAAGAATGCATCATGCCAATTACATAATTAAATAATTTGAAGCCCATTCAGAAATGACAATGCAATTGTGAATCACATGGCATGGCCTACAACCTTTTACCTTAGTATTTAACAAAGCAATCATGTGTTTTAAAGAATAAATTAAATTAGTCTGTGTGCACATGTAGTAGCATAAACAACTATAAAGGGAAATGTATGAGTACAATGTGTTTAACACAATTACACATTTGAAAATAAAAAGAAATGCATAACTGAGAGCAGGGAAACACACAGCAGTATGTGAGAGTTCTAACGCAGAGCTCCAGAGACTCACAGACACTGTGTGGGGGTTTTCTGGTTACAAAATCCCAAGATGTTTTGTCATTTCACTTTTATATCCAGACCAGAACAAATAAATCTTACAATGTATGTTATAAAACCATAAAAGACCTTTTGGTTTGTTAGGATCTCGTGACTCAAGGGCCACACCTGGCTGGAGAAGGGAAAACATTCTCACAAGAGGCCCTGAGGACGACACACCCCCTCAGCAGCAGAACAGAATTTTTCAAATGTTTTCAATCTTTCTCATAATATAAGTGACTGCTGTGAAATTGAGACTATTTTATCAATCGCACGGAGACCTTTAGAATGATACTAAACATGAAGGGAAAAACAACAGATTCACAAGATACATCATATCTTCTCCAGATTATTTTTATTGTTTCGTGCGAGTTCCTGAGGTTTGGTTTCATGGAGAGATAATTTCAGGTCTTACACATTCAAAAAAGTAAAGCAGAGTATGCCAACAGTGGACCCCACAGTAGAAAAGATGTACATTAAAAGTCATGGATGTCTCTCCATAAAGTAACTGATATTTTATGACAAATTGAAGAAGCACGATGTCTGCTTTATTTATTTCCTCAGGGGAGATAGACACCTTTAAAAAGAGGAAGAAAGCTGAGACCAGTAAACTCAGATGTTTCAAATACCAACAATAAAGCACACCATCAAGACACTGTAAATAAAAAATAAATAAATAAATAAAAATAACTAAGCTCTCCATCCTGATGCCTTCCAACATCTGAACTTCTCACGTGGGTAAACAAATGTGAAGGCTGAATGTTTCTGATGTGATTTTCTATTACCATTGAAGTGTCTGGTCTACCAATGTAATAGGGCTGGTTGCTAATTTGAATTTCATCAGTTTAATTTATCTGACTGGCCTACCTTCAACTAAGGCTACCTCCATATCTCTTATCATAGACTTTGAGTCTCTGTCATCATGTCCTGAAGCTGACACAGTGTACTTAACCTGTCTTTCAACTAAAACACCGGGATGAAGACAGAAACCACACCCATACTTTTTTCAGGATAAGTCCGTTTCATGTCATTCGTATTTGTGTGGCTATGTATGTAAAATCCGTAAACAAAGAGAAGAAGCTTCGACTATTAAAGCATATCCCCTTCGATCAGGGGCAGCGCTAGGGGTGGGCTAAGGGGTCTGAAGCCCCAAATGTTTTCAGTAAAGCCTTGAATGTTTTTATTACTATGCCTTGTATGCATTATTACAGAATTTTCGTGCGCATTAAAATAATTTCTATTAGGACCGCAGATTTGCTTGCTAATAAATAATGGATTTTTAAGTGTTGTGTGCAACACTATTTACTTTATCTCCAGCAAAGGGAAAGAAAAGCCCTGCATGAACATGCAACGTAATTAAGCGAGTGGCTTTTCCTGATGGATATTTGTTACTGAGCCCTGTCACTGTGAAGCAACAAATATATATATTTAATCATACTGCTCTTTCTAGGACACACACGCATGTAGAGCAAGTAAATGAACGATTTGGTTAGCACAGTCATGGCAGAATTTTCCTCATGTCAGGGCAACAATTCACGAACTCAATAAACAAGATGTAACATTTATAAACCAATGTAACATTTAAACATCCAGTGTATTCTGAAACATGGGTGTCTCTGAGCTAAGCCCCAGATATTAACTATGTTAATAGTTCTGACAGCTTGTAAACATAACTAATGGACAATACTGGATCATTCAAAAAGACCAATTTGTTTATGTTATGTCTTTCTTTTAGGTGGGGGCGCATTTTGACATCATTAGAGATAAATAGTGATGATCGCTCTGATGAACCAATCACCTAAAACTTAAATATCAATCCATGCTGGTATCAATCCATGCTGAAGAGCTGAGCTGACTGACATAATCACCAAAACAATACTTGTACAATTACAGTTTTGTGATTTTAAGAACAAAAACAGTTTATTTATTAAATACTCTTCACACAAACACAAATCTAAAAAAATGTAATTCTAGCAGTTAACTGCAACATTATAGAGATAATTAGTAACATAAAATGAGGTTTATTTGAAATGATTAAAGTAGGTTTCAAAGAATGTTTTATTTGCTAAATGGTATTTTAGTCAAGACTTTTGTTAAATTTAATGTTACATCATTTCATTTTAATTAGACGTGGTCTTACAGTGGTCTTTCATCCACTGTAAAGCAGAAATGCTTAGCTTGAACTCATTTTTTTAGTAGGCTTTTACTCAATATGTTAAAAATAGCAGGATAAAAACAAACCGTTGCTGATTAACCCTATAAGGTTAGAAGAGAACCATAAGATTAAACCACTAAAGTAAGAAGTAGGTTTATGGTTCTCTCATATTTATTTTTTTTTATTTACACAGCCAAGATTATTCTAACAGTTAAAATAGCAACAAAAACACTAGCTGACAGAAATTGAGATCTCATAATCATTAGTGGAAGGTGATTAGGTATTCTGGGTAAGCTTGTACATCGTTGAAGATCACAAACATGGTTGGGTTATTTGTATTATCAGTCACACTGTTATAGAGATCAGCACTACTGGAGCTCTTCGCAGGGGGAACAGGAAGACCTTGTTTTCCTTGAGTGAAATCTCCAACAAGCACCCTGGCGAGGTACATGCGTTTGTGTCCTTTGATATCAGGTTTAGAGTAGCCTCGGGCTGAGTAATTTGGGTCCACAGCAAAATATGTACCATTCCCATACATGGCTCCTAAAAACAGAATAAGAGTAATACATTACATTGATTTAAAAGACAAACGAATACAAGCACAAATAAAGTTTATACTGAATTTGACTGATACCATGCATGCCAGCGAAGCTGCGATTGAAGCCGTGATTGTTGATCTGATCTGTCTTATCAGGGCCAGTGCCATGGAAAAGATGCTTTTCATTGTTTTTGTGCTTGTTTTTGTCTTCCAGTTCCTCCTTTTTGATCATGTAGTTTCTCCAAAGTGCACTATTTTGGACTCTTTCAATCTAAATACAAATAAAAATGAACAAAACAGCATTACACCATTGTACTAAATTTAGAAAACAGAACTTTTTAAAACTATTAAATACACATTACTCCTCCCTCTCAGTATTGTCTTACTGTAATGATACTGTTACTGGATAGTCCGGTGCTTGTGAACTCCTTCTCCACTTCTGCATATTCCTTTGAGCCTGCTGTGAGTTTTACAAGAACAACCGACTGTCTTTTCATGTCCTCCCAGTGTGAAGGCAAAGATCTTTGAGCTGCAACTGTGAACAAAAACATGACCCCAAACTAATATTTAATGGCCTTCTAACAGTCATCTTTATCCAGCTAATGACTAACTGTTCTGTTTCTTTATTACTAAAACCTTCTCACCTTCCAGATCTACTCTGTTCAGCTCAATCCTCAATCTCCCTCTTGTGGCCACTTTGCGAACTAAATCGGCTTCATATTCAACATCATTAATCTTGATTTTCACTGAAGGCTGCTTCTTCTGAAAGGCCTGTTCCAGGTCATAATTGGACAATATATCAAAGTTTTTGATGCCCAGTCCATCTTTCTGATATTGCCACTTAATCACACTGCTAATGAAAAAAGCCTCACGCCTTCGGTTTTCATTCCTTTCCACCTTTCTGATCATGTCCCGAATACGACTCTCTGCAGTGTGAACGTCTCTTGTCAGACCCTCCAGTGTGATGACAGAGTCTTGGCCTTTCTTCTCAAGCCGAACACTGACTGTGAGCTCCCTCTGCATGGCGTTCAGCACTTCTCCATCCTCCTTGGTGAAATGAGTAATGGCTGGATCACGGATTGGGACGGTCATATGCTCCTGTAATATCATGCTGTTGATCATGTTCTTGGCTTCACTCAGGTCCTCTGGTGTCTCCCCACACAGCTGAAACACAGCTGGCTCAATTACTTCACCAACAACTACAAACTCTTCATTTGCAGGAGAGTCTGAACTTCCTGACCAAAAGAAGTCTGCAGGTTTTATAGAAAGAAAAGAGGGATCAATTATTGTTCATTAAATGTACAGTATTCACATAAATAGATGTAAAGAGCATTATATTTCTTTACTGACCTTTAATTTTGGTAAGCAGACCTTTATCCTCCTCTACTTTCTCACCAGATCTTCTGATCATGCTTTGGTGAAAGTCTGCCACCATGTTCGTCTGGAATATAAAACTTCTGGCCATTGTGCACTGGTTTCTTTTTCTTTACAAAGTCAAAAACTGCATCAACCATTGCATCTGCAACATCAGCTGGTTTTGCACGACCCTGACCTAAAGGGTTAGAGACATATTTACCCAAAAAAGTAAAAAATAAATAAATAAACAAATACATCATCAATATACTGCAACCACTAGGTGTAGAAAAGTAAGAATGCACAAAGCGTCTCACCAGTGCCAAGAGCTGGGAAGGCAACAGAAGTAATCTGGCGTGACTCACATAATTTCAGAACAGACAAAACAACATCCTTAATGTCAGATGGACTACTGCGTCCAATAACATGGATGATGTTTCCACATGGAAGCTGCCCAGCTGAAGTCACAATCTCTGTTTGCTGTATATTTGATAATCCCACTATTGGAAAAACATGTTTACCAATGGCAACTTAAGCTTAACAGATCTCTGTTTCAGTATAAATTAGAAGAAATGGCTAATTTGAAAGTATACAAACCCGTCTGCAAACATTCTCGTTCAACTTGCACTCCAGCAGCATCTAAAATGGCCTTGGACACTCCTAGATTACAAATAAAAAGTGGCACTTACATTGTAATTCTCTTTGAATGTGAAATTAGTTTTAAATGTAACCAAAACAAGTAACCATGTATGTAAAGTTGTATTAACCTGCTTTCAGAGAAAATGTCTGATTTGAGGAGTTGACAATGGCATCAGTTTTTTCTTTAGTTATGTCTCCTGAAGAAACCTCCAGAGTCACTTGACCCATCTGCATAGTGTGCACCCCAAGAGAGGGAGAGGAGACTTTGCCAATGACCCCTAATTATAAGAAAATAATATATTCATAATAATGTCCAATATGTTTTCTGTGACAACAGAACAAAAAAATGAGTGTGATGGACTTCAGATAAGAAAGTGTTACCAGAGGTCTGAGCTGATTTGGCAAAAAGATTCATTTTAGGCATGAGATGTCGGTGTGCTCCTTTTGTGACGGGACCCTGAATCCCATGTCTAAAGATGCTAGTAAAGCACTAATATATAAAACACAGAAATATACAAGATAACATTAACATGAGCAACTAGGTTAGAATATCTAAATTCAATCTAAATTTATTTCACCCACCTCTACACTCTCCTTGTCAGAAGGGTGCACAATCACAGTTACCTCTTGAAGGTTTGTGAAATTAAATTTCTGGACTTCTGTCAGCATGATTCTAGCCACCAAATCTTTAGGAAAGCCAAGATTCCCAGTTCCGATAGCTGGGAAGGAGATTGAAGCCATTCCTTGCGTTTCTGCTGTTCTCAGGCAATCTCTAATGATCTGAATGAGTACCTTTTAAAATGTAGATAAATATATCTATTATCTATTATTTTTTAAGAAAGTACTATCTAAATACATAGGTTACATATGGGATACATTTGCATTATCCAATTTAAATTCAACATAAAAATGATTGATCGAAAAACAAGGATATATTTGATAAAGGTTGATTAAATGTATGCCTCACCTCATCTTCTAGGTTTTAATACCATGCCAAGAGCTGAGCAAACTACATGGAAGACCTTGGAACATTTCAGTTTATAACCATCTGTGATGAGCATTTCACCATAATTCACATTGTTTGAGCGAGCAGCTCTGGTGATTTCTGACTGGAGCTGATGACCAGCAGTCTGAAGGAGTGCTTTGGAGACGGCACCTTTACTGAGGTCCAAGTCCTCTGACATAGTGTTTACAATGACATCAGCCTGCAGAAGAAACAAATGTACACTTATAAAGGGAGAGTATAATATCTTAAGAAGGGTTGCTTCCCAAATAGATATTTCTTGTACAAAGGTTTTTAGGATAATTTTACTGGCATTCAGTCAAAATAAATAACTCTGTTTCTACAATAACAAGTAATCTTAATCTTAATCTTACACTCGCATCCTGGATGTTCCCTTTGCTCAGAATGATTTTTAGTCCCTCTTGTGTAGTTTTGGTCTCAAGAACACCCAAGCCTTCAGATTTATCTGATCTGCCACCATAGCTTGAAGTTTCTCTTCTCCAGTGTGCTTCGTGTTCAAAGTTTCTATTACCACGGCCTTTGACAACTTCAAACTCTTGGTTTATTTGACCATAGTTTCCACGACCATTGCCACGATAGCCTTGTCCATAGTCACTATGCCCGTGGGGTTTGGCTTGATGAGGGAAAGTCATTTTGGGGTTATAAGCAGCAAATTCCTTTCTGAGAGCTTGAGTCATGGCTTTCACAGTGTCACCATTATTGTCAACCAAGTTAATTTCAGTTAATGTGCTATTGGAGCCTCTGTGGTTATGAAATTCGATGTACTCACACACCTCCTTAGCGATCGATTCAGTGCAAAGATCAAGAGGACAACCAAATATCCCTGAGCTAATAACTGGAATTGCAATGGAGGAGCAGTTTTTGCTTGACGCCTGGTTCAGACTTTCCCTCACAGCACGTCTCAGGCGTTGCACAGTGGTACGTCTGTCTGAATCACTGAAGCGAGGTCCAACAGCGTGCACCACATATTTACAGGGAAGACGACCAGAATCAGTGATGATAGCTTCTCCAGGCTTCAGAGGCCCATTTGCTTTTGTGTATTGGTCACAGGTTTGCTGCAGACTTGGTCCAGCAGCTTGAAGAAGTGCTAAAGCTAATCCACCAATGTGCTTCAGATCTTCATTAGCAGCATTGACCACAGCATCAACATTGATCTTGCAAATATCTGCCTTCCTGACAGTAACAGTTACTCCACCTGGAATTCGAACCTCACAAGAGACTTGGCCAATATCTTCAAAACTTCCTTCAGTAAATTCTTCTTCTTCCTCTTCCAGCATATCATCTTCCTGAAGAACCACCACAAATCCTTTTTCCTTCAACAGCATTAAAAGCATAATTTTACCCTGCTCCAAGAAGTACTTCTTTGCTCCTGCCTTTTTAATTATCAGTGTGTCCGTGTAGAGACCATCTGCCAAACTTTTAAAGAAGGTCAAAGCTGGCTGGACAAATGTACGCTCTCCAGACAGTTTGATCCAGGGTCTCTTTGAATCGAAACAGACTTTCACCTCATCAGACTTAATAAAATTCTCCCAGTGTTGCGATTTTCGGACTTTTATGAATTCAACCGCGGCATGTGATTTGACACGAACAGTTTCTTCAATTCTAGTGTGTTTCTCAATGAAACATCCTAAGTTTTCACTGACCTCCATCACTGGTTCTCTGAATCCAGTCACCATTACCTTGTCTCTCTGTTTAGATAAATGTGTAATCACAGATGTTTTTTTGGAAGTATTGAACAATTCTTCCCATTGTTTTTTGAGATCCTGCCACTCTGGCATTTGAAGGACACCTTGATCTTCTACAATGAGGTCTTTGGTTGCGAGAACTGTATTCACCCTCTTCTCTGCCTCATTAAGTGCTCTATCTGTGCTCCCAATCACAACAACATCTCCATTTTCGATTGTGTAGACAGCAGGTATTCCATGAGATATAAAGAGATCTCTTGACATTTCATCAAAATCCACTGATCTCAGAAACTCCAGGATTGAATGGTTAAACTGTAAGGGCTTCTGTTTCATATTTACTTTCTTCTCAAGGACCCAATTCTTGAAAATGAGAATTTCTGTATGAAGACCTGATAAATCTAATCTGTTCATTTTTTTGTTGTAGTCAATGTGCAGGTCTGGAGAAACAGCCTTAGCACTTTTCAGGCCATCTTGTTCAAGCAGAGAGTACATGACAGGAGAAATTTCCATGTACTCTGTCACACTGTTCTTCTCTCTTTCTATTTGATTTGTTGCTCTCTCTAAAATTTTCTCCAATATGGACTTCAGTCCAATTATCTCATGGGTCATTCCTGCCAGTGTCAGCACCCCTTTAGAGACATCCAAATCTATGAAAACCTGATCTTTCACTAATTCCTTAATGTCACTCTCCACTTTTGACCACAAGATGTGTGACACGGACCACTCAGATGTTGTGTAGCTTGAGATGATTTTCTCAAAGGCATCAATGGCATTCTTACTCCAGCCATCAATGTGTCTTCTGGTAACTCCTTTCTGTTTCAGTAATGCTGGATCAGGACTGAGCAAAACTTCAGGTTTATCCATGTTTATTTGGCAGAAGTGTGAGCTCATCTGGTCTTTAATAGAGGAAATCTGCCCTTTCTTGAGGATGAACTCCCTGATGGCAGGATGTACACTGATTGTAATGGGTTCAGGCAGCTTCAGATGTGGCCTGTTGCCACCATATAAGATTGTATCCAGTGATTTAAAGTAGGGATATATCTTGACTGGAACATCACTGATGTTATTCTCTTGCTTCAAAACTTTCTCTTTGGCTGAAAAGAATGAAAGATGTAGGAAAAATGAATCAATGCACTGATGTTGACAAGTTTTACTTAGTCTAGTCTTAACTGTAATAGCAAAGGCTATCAGCAACTGCAAATGTATTTACCTTCTTCCTCCTTAAAAATAATAATGGCTGCTTGTTCTGGTGGAATTGTGATAACTTCCTCTACTGGACCACCCCACTTCTCAAAATACAGTTCCAGCAGCATCTTGTTGTTGTTGGCCTCAGCTGGAAGATCCTCCACTCGCACACATGTGCTTCTCTCCAGTGCACAGGCCCTCAGATTATACTGCTTGAACTTTTCATGTGCCCTGCTGTCCTCAAGGAACTTTTCTGCAGCTGTTAAGTTACATTTACATTTTTTCAAAATTAAATTTTACTGAAAGTACCAGACACATTTAATCAAGCCATAATAACAACATACAAGTATGTATAGACGCAAAATATTTAAAGGTATTATGTTAAAAAACAAATAATAATAATTTCAGCGATATAAACTCAAACACAATACTTTCCCGTGTCCAAAAAAGACCATCACATAAACCCCAAGTGATATGTTATTAAGATCAAACTAAATTAATTTAAATAAAAAAAATGACTAAGTAAAATATGTTTAAATTATGATAAAAAATATAAATGTATATTTTATAGGATAACTTACCACTGGGATTTTTAAAGGTTACAACAGCTTTTCTTAATTCTGGTATTAATTCCATGCTAAAGTCATTTTCAGAAAGACTGCTGATGTTCTCCACCAAAAGAGTCAAAACATTTTGTTTAACATCATCTGAAAGGTTCTCCAGGACCACAGCACCTGACTCTTGAGGTTTCTTCACATCCACATCAGTCTGAGAGGCACTTTGATCTTTAGGCAAAATAAAAGTGACATATTTATTAAATCTCAATGCTAAATATTGTTTGTATAAAGTCAGCTAGCAATGTCAGATACAGTTAACAAACAAAAATCTTTTGTATAAATTATTAACTACATAACTTATATATTTACCATCAAATATGTGTTAAGTAGTACTTTCGCAATAACATTAAAAAAAAAAACTTAACCAAAAAAGATTACATACACGTAAGCAGCCAGAGACCAAAGTTCAGATGATTTACTTACTTGGTTCCTGATATCCACATGCCTGCTCCGTCTGAAATCACACAAACGTAAAGCATTTACAATTATGTAAATGGACAACTAAACAAGTATGTTTAGTTAACTTGTCTCTCTACTTCAGCCTTTTCTTGAGTTTTCAAGATAGAGAAATGACAACCATCTTCTTAGAGAAACTCTAAAATTCAAATATATTGCAACCGTAAAGCTGTATTAATATTTTTATGATAGACCTTTCTGTTCATTTATAGTGACTTCATCCAGTCTAAAGGGTTTGATTTACAGAGCCACTCATCTGAGGTTTGATTGTAAAAGCATTGTGGTCCTAATTCTGCATTTTGTAATAAGTCTACTCACTTGTTGTCCAGTGCTGTCTGCTTGTTCCTCTGCATCTCTGGGTTTGTACACTTTCAACTTGATTTTCTGATTGTCAATGGTAATAATGTGTCCTGCCTTTAAAAGCACACTATCTTGAACTTAAACACAAACAATCAGACTTAGTCAGATACATCACAACAGTAGTTACTTACACTGTAATATAAGTTAATTTACTCTAACACTGAATATATCAGTAAAGGAATGCCGCAGTGAATTAAAGCAAGCATTATTATGTGGGTAAATCTATAGGTATATTTGCTTTGAAAAGTATTACACGTTTGAACATGCATGGCCAGAATGTGTGTGAGTTGAGAGATATGTTCAAATTCGTTGTCTTAATGAGGCAAAACTGTGTGTCTTTACATGTACCAAAGAAACACAATGATAACTGATGCCTTAACACAGCCAGAATGTGTTTGTCTACTGTACTAAAAAAAAAAACACATTCAAATTTGCCGCATTAACACGGACGTTGACACAGTCAAATTTCATACGTTCTGTTTAAAGGCTTTTGGCCCCATCTGCTTTCCATAAAACTGTGGCCTCTGCTTAATTGTTGATGTCGTTTTCATGGCGCACAAACTAAAATTAAGTTAAACTGGAAGGCTATTGCTTGGTAAACAAACATTGATAATAACTGTTCTGTGATTTCAGGACAGAGATACAACAGAGAGACGCCACAAGTGGTTTCTTAAGAGAAGTGCTGACATTTGGAAACAGACACACGAAGAAGCTCCTTAAAACTATGCATTTTTCCCCACAGTAGTATATTTCTCCTATATATCAATATGCATCTGTTACAAAATTACATTTAAATATATTACATATTACAAATATTTAACAAGTCTTTGACATCAAAATAAATTGAGGGCCACTGTATGAGCAGTATTAAATGAATAGGCTACATAAACACATCTTACATATTTTTTGTATATGTGTATATTTTTATTATATTGTACTAGGTAAATGTATTTTTAAATATCTGTATCAAAACATATATTATTTTTGTCACACTTTATTTTAATGTGTCCTTGTTACAGTGATTGCTGTAACATGTAAAACAACAGGTTGGCTACTGTTATAGTAACAATGTAACAAGGACGCATTAAAATACAGTGTTATCACTGTTGTTATTGTTTTCATATTATTTTTTAATCTAAGGGCTTGTTTCTTAATGTAGCCTTAATAAAACAATGCCAGGTTTACATTTGTCCAACTTTGCCACTGGTCCGCTGGCCTTGTTAGCTGGCTATGATAGGCCAATTTGAACGTTAAAATTCACAGATTATACAAGTGCTAACTTTGCGAGAGTTTGTCGCACTTTGTATTTGAGCCTGAAATTACCTTATGTGTCTGGAAAGCTTGATAACAAAAACTTTTTTTGTCAACATATGCTTTTGTGTTCAGCACTTACTGTCAGACGATTTGAACAGAATCGTAGCGGAGTTGCTTCCTTCATTATATTGCACGACGCAGTCTCCTCCTTGAGATTTCTTCTTACTCTGGAAATAAATCTGAAGTTTATTTTTCACACTTTTAGCGTGTTCAGGCCCCCAGTCTCCCTCTACAATGATAGGATAATATTCGTCCATCGCGATCCTTCTGATCAACTAGGGAATGACTTGCGATTCAAGAGTTTATATAGCTGATCACGCCCTCACTTTCACTTTCGTTTCTGCATAAATTTACCCTGAAACTGAGAGTGTGGTCTGTTTTTTTTTTTAAAAAAAAACTCAGGCACGCTAGCAGTGCGATTATTTATATAAACGTTGACCCCAAAACAGCTGATAAACAAAGTAGTGAAGGCCTAAAACAAAAGAATTATATTTCGCACTCGTAGCTAGTTTTATGTTTGACTGTTAAACAGTCTGCTGCCTTCAAGTTCACCCAAAGTCTCTTTAAGACAAGTCATGTCACTCGGCGGTCATCTTTGAAACGCCTCTCGGGCATCCAAGTGCAGCTCCTATCACTTTGAATGGGGAAACATCAAATTCTCCAAAACTGTTCACTAAGCTTACGATTAAATTTCATATTTGAAATCACCAATGAAATCGGACAACAACTGTGTCATAAATGTTGTTTCTTTTGCTCAAATAGCGTTATAAAAAGCTTATTTCTCAGGCTAGATCAGCCAGTGCGCATGCGCAGTCCTGAGCGCGCGTCTCAGAGCCCTGACTGTTTCTATAGCAACTGGGACTTCTAACGGCAGCTGCAGTGACGCGCTGACTTTACCAATTAGCGATTGGCTCTTTCATTCAGAAGGCGGGACTTCCTGCGATTGAGCGACCATATTAAGCGTTGCATTTTTCACCATTCAAAACTATACGAGTGACATGTCTTGGGTATTCTATTCGCTTGTTAAGTGGTGACGTAAGAAGCGCTGTTTCCGGGTCCAAGCCTCAACTGCTTCAGTTGAGAATACTACTACTACTAGAGAATACTAATTTTTATATTTATTTATTTAGATTTATATTTTCATTGTATGGCTATCTGGGATTTCGGTATGGAGTTAAAGGTTAGGATTATAATTTTTTTGGTAGCATTATATCACATTGTGAGTGTATATTAGCACCTTTTGTTGTTTTCTCGTGGTATCTGATAGAGCGTTTGGACCCGGAAGCGGTGATGCGTGACGTCAGACTTAACATTTGGGCTGCATCCGAAAACTTAGGCAGCTGCCTTGCTGCCTCATGAGGCAATGACTTTGCAGGCAGCGTTTATGTACGAAGGCACCTCACGAAACTTATTTCGGACAGGCTTCTGAGGCAGCGTAACGGTTTAACAATCTACAACAAAATAGAACGAGTTTTGGTGATAACTAAACGGATATTTAATTCCTATAATACTCATTTTTCACTAGAAATAACATCAAAAGTGCAAAAAGTTAATCAGAAATATACATTTACACACAAACTAACCACCAAACGCAACTTCCAGCCGCCATCTTTATTTTTTTTTAGCTCAACCGTCTGGGAATGGAACGCACAGGATTGTGGGATATCAAAGGCAGCGAAGGATGCATCTATGCTGCCTTCAAAAATCGATCAGATGGAGGCATCTCAGGAGACAGGAAGTGAAGCTCATTTTGGATTCGGACATACCTTGATGCCTTCCTGCCTTGGAATGCTGCCTCCGAAAGCAGCATTTTTCAGTTTTCGGATGCAGCCTTGGTCTTTGGTTCACCTGGAAACTAGTAGGCCTACCTCCAAATCGGGCATTTGTTATGTAACGTCACGGATTCAAGACGGATACATAACGAGGAAATTGCCTAAACCATCCAAAAGAATTATAAACAACAAGTCCAAACAACTACATCTGTAGGCCTATTAAATGAAAATATTTATAGGTGGTATCACAACTACAGTAAATTGTGTTACATAAAGCAAAGGAAAATACATCACGTTGTTGTTTCATTCAAGCCATTATTGGGTTGTATTATCGTAGCATATATGATGTCTTGACCAGTAGGTGTCTTCAGCATGGTTTTCAATTATTTGTTTCTTAAATGTTAAAAGCATATGTGCTCAAACTTTTTACTATGAAGGGCTACAAATCAAACTTGTTTGAGGGCCATGGGCCAAATGTAAATGTGGCATTATATCCAACTGCACTATATGAAACATTTATATTAAAGTCAACATTTTTTTAAATCAAATTTTACTCATATTTTCTACCTTTTAATGCAAGAATAAGACAAAAAATGTCAACAAAAAGATAAACAGAAAAAGAAAAAAAAATCAAGGTCTAAAAGGGCCAACTCTGGCCTAAAGGCCTTGGTTTGGAAACCTCTGTTTTAAAGGAAATAGATTTTTTTTTATTCACCGATCATAATTTACTGAAGCCCTTTGTTATATTTATTGCTACATAATTGTATGTCTAATTTCAATCAAGGTGTTTTTATTCACCAATCATAATTTACTGAAGCCCTTTGTTATATTTATTGCTACATAATTGTATGTCTAATTTCAATCAATGTGGCCATTTAATCCCCATAAACATAATCCCCTAATGCTCAACACAAACCCTTTTCCTTGTAAGGAAACACTTCAGTACATGAAAACAAACAACTGCTGATTATGTAGGTAAAGATTAGAAGGGAACCGTAATATTAAATAGCTATAGTGAGTGTCAGGAAACCAGCTCTTTTCTGAGGATTGAATGAATACTTTCTCAGGATTACATTAATCTTTTAATTTTTTTTTTTTTTTTTGTCATTTATGCACGTTTCTACAGTGCATCCGGAACATATTCACAGCGCTTCAATTTTTCCACATTTTGTTATGTTACAGCCTTATTCGAAAACAGATTAAGGTTTCTACAACTTGACTGGAGTCCAAACTGAGCGATCGAGGGAGAAGGGCCTTAGTCGGGGAGGTGACCAAGAACCCGATGGTCACTCTGAAAGAGCTCCAGCATTTCGCTGTGGAGAGAGGAGAAACTTCCAAAAGAACAACCATCTCTGCAGCATTTCACCAATCAGGCCTGTATGGCAGAATGGCCAGATGGAAGCCACTCTTCAGTAAAAGGCACATGACAGCCCGCCTGGGGTTTACCAAAAGGCACCTGAATGACTCTCAGACCATGAGAGACAAAATTCTCTGGTCTGATAAAACAAAGATTGAACTCTTTGGCCAGAATGCCAAGCGTTATATCTGGAGGAAACCAGGCACTGCTCACCACCTGGTCAATACCATCCCTACAGCGAAGCATGGTGGTGGCAGCATCATGCTGTGGGGATGTTTTTCAGCGGCAGAAACTGGGAGACTAGTCAGGATCGAGGGAAAGATGAATGCAGCAATGTACAGAGACATCCTTGATGAAAACCTGCTCCAGAGCGCTCTGGACCTCAGACTGAGGCAACAGTTCATCTTTCAACATGACAACGACCCTAAGCACACAGCCAAGATAACAAAAGTGTGGCTACGGGACAACTCTGTGAATGTCCTCGAGTGGTCCAGCCAGAGCCCAGACTTGAACCCGATTGAACATCTCTGGAGAGATCTGAAAATGGCTGTGCAACGACGCTCCCCATCCAACCTGATGGAGCTTGAGAGGTCCTGCAAAGAAAAATGTGAGAAACTGCCCAAGAATAGGTGTGCCAAGCTTGTAGCATCATACTCAAAAAGACTGTAATTGGAGCCAAAGGTGCTTCAACAAAGTATTGAGCAAAGGCTGCGAATACTTATGTGCATGTGATTTTTTTTTTTTTTTAAATAAATTTGCAAAGATTTCAACCTTCTTTCACGTTGTCATTATGGGGTATTGTTTGTAACATATCAAAATGTGGAAAAAGTGAAGTGCTATGAATACTTTCCAGATGCACTGTATAGTCTACATTGTAATAATTACTATAATTCACGCCAGTAATTATTACACATACATTATATACTTATACTTCATGTGTTCACCTTCACCAAATCAACATAAAACAGCAACAACACTAGCTGACAGAAACTGAGATCTTGTAATCATTACTGGAAGGTCACATGCTCCCGTAATATCATGCTGTTGATCATGTCTCTGGCTTCACTCAGGTCCTTTGGAGTCTCACCACAGAGTTGAAACACAGCTGGCTCAATTTCTTGACCTACCATTACAAACTCTTCATTTCTGGGAGATTCTGAATTTTCACCCCCAAAAAAGTATTTTTATCCAGGTACATGTTTGATGGGAAAAACAGAATGATCAATTACTGTATTTAACAAAAAATAAGAATGGATGGGATTATACTTATATTATTCTTACTTTTTAAAAAATTCTATATACTGACCTTTAATTGTGGTAAACAGACTTTTATCCTCTTCTACTTTCTCACCAGATCTTCTGATCATGCTTTGGTGAAAGTCTTCCACCATGTTCGTCTGGAATATAAGAAACTTCACAAATTTTACGTGCACTGGTTTGTTTTTCTTCACAAAGTCAGCAACTGCATCAACCATTGCATCTGCAATATTAGCTGGATTTGCACCTCCCTGACCTAAAGAATAAGAGACAAAAAAGAAAAAGAGTACTGAATAATTCAAACAAAATATCAGTAATAAATTTTTAATGCTGTCAATCATTAAAAAAAAAACTAATCAAACATTTTTCTTAATTATTCCTGATTAATCGCAAATTAATATAACATATTTATATTGTCATCATTTCACATTGAATCTCCAAATTAATGTAGAAACAACATAAATATTTTAATTTCAGCCATTAATTATAGCCAATCAACATTTTACATTTAATAGGCTTTGAACAATACGACAAGTGAACTTAAAACAATCTTCACATAAACTATACATTCTATAGGCTATATACTATCCTATACATTCTATTATTATATGAATAATAAAATAAATTGCCCACTTAATTTACATTTTATTACTTGATTATTTGACTTATCACAATTTAATTACAAATTTTTAGTTTATGAAATTAAACAAGTAGCCTAAATCAGTCAGTTCCCAACGTTTTTTTATACAGTCCACCTAGAATTCACTGAACAAGCATTTTGGAATGTGAGTCAAAGGCAATATGACATCGAAAGCACTGGGGATACATTTACGTGCTATTTACAATCTCAAACCAGAGCCTTCACTCTCTGTGTATTGATGCCCAAATGTGCCAAGCTGCTGTTTCAGGCATCGCCATAGCTGCTTCTCAGATATTTCGCAGTTCACTCTGATGTAAATTTAGATGAATATGCGGTATATATGCGCATATCAAGTGTTTATGAGAAGTGTGGGAGTATTAGCCTATCGCACTTACTGTATGACATGGAGGCGCCCGCGCAATCCCTTATATTTTTTTACTTCAGAAAGTACTTAAAATACTCTGTCATTTTTGGTCATTCAGATAAGAGTAGCCTAAAAGTCTACATCATTCGTTAAAAAAAAATATATATATATATATATATATATATATATATATATATATATATATATATATCTTTGCTTTCATTTATGTACACTCACAATAACACCAAAACATTGTGCTTTTGTAAAATAGAGAAAATAAGAAGGATGCGCTTTCTGCCGTCTCATGCAATCTCCATCACAACAATGAACCAGCTGCTTGCCTTACACAGACATAAGAAAGAAATCTATAGAAAGCTTGTCTGCCATAGTTATTAAACAATTTAAATAAAAAAACAAATATTATCTTAAGTAGTCTGCAAGAAAATGTGCGTTTCTCAATTAAAGACATGTCTATTACTGTGGCGATCAGTGTCAGCATCGGCATTTGGCAACTAATAACAAATAATTTAAATGTTTTCTTTTCCCCCAACACATTCATAATCATTACATTTGCCAGTGTTTTGTGGTAAGCTTTATGCGCATGCTTGAGCACAGAATAGGCTATAATACGCCTATATGCCTATTAAAGGATGGTTTAGTAGGTTATTATATTAATATAAACGTGCGACTTGTTGACTAGAAAAATCTTTAGTCAGGGGAGGCCTACTTGGCACAAGGAATGGATCCATTTATGGTATGGAGTTGCCATATAGCAACAATTAATTTCCACTTATTTCCTTGTTATTCTAAAAAAAAAAATACAATATATTTCAATATGGTAATTACAAGGGCCAAGATAGTCAATGATGTGCTGTTTTTAAGTCAGATGACATTTGAATGTTCTTCCAGAACACTTTTTCCCACTGCCACCCTCACATGGAGCACACCTGTTGAAGTGCTCCAGAAATTGCTCTGTTAACCTCATTTCTGAACATCTCTTCTCAAGGGGGATTTTTTTTTTTTTGTTAGTAAATTACTTATTTTTATTCACAAATCAACATTGTCTAACATAGTTTTACTGTAAATTTAGAAAATATCAATGTTACCATATGGCAAAGCTGTACCACTACAGAAAAACAGGCATGTTGCCATATGGCAATGCTGTACCACAGTGGAATTGAAGTAATTTACTTCCCCATTGGGATTTTTTTATAGATAGTTACATCAATAACATGATTGCAGTTATTTGTTCATTTGAAGTGTGTATTGTAGTATAGTTGTGTTGATGTATAAATAAGAAAATTATTTATTCTTTTCAGAAAATGAATACAGCAGTATTTCACAGAAAGGGCAAGAAGAAGAGTGCAGAGTTGGCTCTTCCATGTGATGACAATGAGTATGAGTTGGCCTTCAATGACTGTAACGATGAGTGTGTGTTTGCATGTGTATATGTGTCCGTATGTGTGTGGCAGATTTTGATGGAAATTAAGATTGGATGCATCAATCTCTAAAAGAAATGTGCATTTCAATTTAAAAGAAAATCATAATTTAATAGAAAAACTTCCTTTTTGGCCATTTTCCATTGTGGTACACTGTTGCCATATGGCAATGTTTTCCTAAATACCCATCCCCTCATTTTTTTTATTTATTTTTTTTTTTTTAAATCTGTTTTGATTTGTATAATTGAAGCTATTTAATATAATAAAAACTTATCTGAAAAAATAATTCATGGTTAGAATATAATGCATACCATAGAGGGTTAAAATAAAATGCTATGACATTACGAAAAAGTGTGACGCAAATCACGTCACGTTATATTGCATATATATATATATATATATATATATATATATATATATATTGCACATGTATTGTATATATTGCATTGCATATATATTGCATTGCACATGTTATGCATACGTAATGAGTAAAATATTTTTATTTCATTTTTTATGTGTGGGGGTGCTGTGGGGGTGCTTTGGTCTTTCTTGGGGGTGCTGAAGCACCTGCTAGCCCCTCCCTAGTGCCGCCCATGCCAAAGGATGCTAAAAAAAATGGTTGTTGCGTTAACTGAATTAAATAACTTTAATGTATTAAACTCAAAAAATAAATAAATAATCGCACAATTAACACATTAATTTTGACAGGCCTAGTTTTAATTAATTATACAATAAGTAACAAAACAAAACGCATTACAGTTATGTAAAAAATAAAATCACACGTGTCTTACCAGTGCCAAGAGCTGGGAAGGCAACAGAAGTAATCTGGCGTGCCTCACATAACTTCAGAACAGACAAAACAACATCTTTAATGTCAGATGGACTACTGTGTCCAATAACATGGATGATGTTTCTACATGGAAGTCGCCCAGCTGAGGTCACAATCTCTGTTTGCTGCTTGTTTGATGATCTCACTATTGAAACATGTACACTACATTTACCAGAGTATCTGAAATTCATTAGATCTCTCTTGAAGTATATGCAAAAAATGAACGTCTTCAAAAAAATAAAATAAAGTCCATCAACAAAAAGTAAAAGTAAATTTAAAAAAAATACAAACCAATCTGTGAACATTCTTGTTCCACTTGTACTCCAGCAGCATCTAATATGGCCCTGGATACTCCTGGATTATAAAGAGAAATTGTACAATTCTCTTCAAACATGATAATCAAATTATAAATGATTCACTGAAACAGGTAAGACAGCATGTGTGAAATTGGATTAACCTGCTTTCAGTGAAAATGTCTGATTTGAGGAGTTGACAATGGCATCAGTTTTTTCTTTAGTTATGTCTCCTGAAGAAACCTTCAGAGTCACCTGATCCAGCTGCATACTGTGCACTCCATGAGAGGGAGAGGAGACTTTGCCACCAAGCTCTAAAGAAAACCATTAAAACGTATGGAAAATCTCTACAATTTTATCTTGTCACTATCTTAAATATATCTTGTGACATACCTTTGTTATTAGAATAAATATTTTAAGAAAATGTACTTAAAAAATAAGTGTGATGGACATCAGAAAGTGTTACCAGATTTCTGAGCTGATTTGCCAGAAATGTTATTTTTAGGCAGGTCATATCGATGTGCTTGACCCTGAATCCCATGTCTAAAGACGCTGGTAAAGCACTAATAGATAAAGCACAGAAGTATACAAGATAACATGAGCAAGTTTAGAGTTTAAACAATAAAAGTACATATATTGGTCATACTGTTTGTGTTTTTATGGTTATTTTTATGGATCTAGTTTTCACACTCACCTGAACACTCTCCCTGTCAGAAGGGTGCACAATCACAGTTACCTCTCGAAGGTTTGTAGGCTTAAATTCCTGGACTTCTGTCAGCATGATTCTGGCCACCAGATCTTTAGGAAAGCCAAGATTCCCAGTCCCGAGAGCTGGGAAGACAACTGAAGCCATTCTCCACTTTTCTGCTTTTTTCAGGCAACCTTTAATGATCTGAATGAGTACCTTTTAAAATGTAAATAAATATATCTATTTTAATATTTAAAGAAAATAAGTGAAGCCTACATATCAGGCACATTTGCATTTTGCAATATAATTTAATCCTAAAAACAGCCAGCAGTGACAGAGTTATTGACAACTTTGTTAGATTTCAACTGCAATTTTATATTTTATTGTTTCTCTCACCCCATGTCCTGAGCCTTGTTTCCAAAATGGGCAAACTACGTGGAAGACTTTTTGACATTTCAATTTACAACCATCTGTGATGACCATTTCACCATAATTCACATTCTTTGAGCGAGCAGCTCTGGTGATTTCTGACTGGAGCTGATGACCAGCAGTCTGAAGGAGTGCTTGGGAGACGGCACCTTTTCTTAGGTCCAGATCTTCTGATATAGTGTTTACAATGATATCGGCCTGCAGGAGAAACAAATCAGACACTTCTTCTGCAGGAACTGGTCATCCTTTGATTATCATGTTTCACCATACTTATACTGGTATATACAGTCATGGCCAAAAATATTGGCACCCTTGGTAAATATGATGAAAGAAGGCTGAGAAAATTAATCTGCATTGTTAATCCTATTGATATTTTATTTAAAAAAAAAAAAAAAAAAATCTAACCTTTCATTGGATAATAAGAATTTAAAATGGGGGAAAATATCATTATGAAATAAATGTTTTTTCTCAAATACACATTGGACACAATTATTGGCACCCCTAGAAATTGGTGATTAAGAACATGAAATTATCCAGCCATGGCTTCCTGTTTCACAGAAATATAAATAGGAGGGAAAACAAAGCCCAAATTCCCTTAATCATCCATCACAATG
>JAFVLL020012496.1:0-28030 GCA_021397915.2 Tor tambroides | reverse complement strand
AAGACTTAAACTACTTCAGTCTGTGTGCATTGAATTGATTTAATACACGAGTTTCACAATTTGAGTTGAATTACTGAAATAAATGAACTTTTCCATGACATTCTAATTTATTGAGATGCACCTGTATACAGGAGAGCTTAAAAAAATTGAAACAGTATGATATTAAGGACTTCTCTGCTCGCTTCTTGTAGAAAATTGTAATTTTGTCATATTAACACTTGTCGTAGTAACAAATATATATCTCAATACATGTCAGGTTGGATTACCTGCCAAGTCCGGTGTGTCTGGTGCTGTTCTTCTGGTGGTGCCAAATGTGATGGGTGTCATGTGTTGGTCGCCCCCTGTAGACAAATTTGGGAACAGCGTCCGTGGAATCCGCTTCTGTCAGGTGTTTCATCCATTCTCCATATTGGTTTTACACCTTCTTTTTAATTCCACCTCATAAATTTAGTCTAAATAACTAATTTTGTAAAACATTCTGTAATTAGGAACTGGTGTCTTTGTTCAACTTCCACAATTACGACAATCTGAGGCACTTTTTGAAGAAGCAAGACCCTCGCAGACAGTCTGGTGACGACAGGGTAAATCAAGTTTTCACATCAACCAGCTGAACTAAACTAAATTTTTAACTCCAAAAGCTTGTGAAAATACTCTAAGCTATTTTTTAGACCAGTGATTAGTTCCAGCAATTAACTCACCAAGTATCTGCTGCTTTGGTGTTGTAGAACAAGTCAGTGATGAATCTGATGTTTGAAGGTCATTTTGTACAGTTCACAACATCTTTATTACTCCAAATTTTTGAGTGCTACTGAAATATAGATTACTTACTTCTTTCTTTCTCCATTGCTCCTCAGGTTTGCCCTTTCATCCGTGGATATGGAGCTGAGGGACTATGACTCTCGTACACCTCTTCACATAGCTGCTGCAGAGGGCAGAATGGTTTTCTGCAAACATA
This sequence comes from Tor tambroides, assembly GCA_021397915.2. Classification (NCBI taxonomy): domain Eukaryota; kingdom Metazoa; phylum Chordata; class Actinopteri; order Cypriniformes; family Cyprinidae; genus Tor; species Tor tambroides. The sequence goes on along the minus strand of JAFVLL020012496.1, from coordinate 27,075 downwards.
AAAGAATCTTTTGTTCGCAAACATGATTTTTTTTTTAAATCATAAATTTAATTTGCCGTCTTCTCTGTTTTAGGTCACATGGATGTTGTGCTACTTCTGACACAGTCCTGCAAAGTCAACCCTTTTGTGAAAGACCGGTACAGAACCCTGTTTCTTTACATGTTTATCTCCAGCTTCATCTATTCGGTGGCAATTAACCTCATATCTCTCATTCAGGTGGGGAAATATTCCTCGGGATGATGCCATGCAGTTTGGCCACGAAGACGTGGTGAAGATCTTGGAAGAATATGAGCAGAACTACAGTCTACAAACATCTCAGACTGACACAGAAGACCGTAATCATCAATCCAAACTTTCATCTCTGGAGGGACGAGTGTAATCCGCTGTGAAAGTAACTAACTTAAGGACTATATCATGTCATCAGATGTTGTGAAAATAAGGGCAAATATATGGAAATATCTCAGAGATAAATACAGAGATAAAAGGGTCACTATGTTTTTTTGTTTTTTATTTTGATGTGTAAATATGAGATTTTTGTACATAATTTGTATCATGCATATTTTAGCTTGGCATATCTTCTGGAAACTGTCTTGGTTTTTTATATATATATATATATATATAGTATAACAAGTAGGTACAGTATTTGTGACTAATAAACAAACCAGCCATGCCAACAGTTTCTTATTCTTATGTACGTTTTTGTAGCCACCCTGTAAAAACTTTTTAAAAAAAGGTATTTTTGAAATGATGTTCAAATATAGTAATTTAAACAATGGTGTTTACTCTGAAATGTTAAATATATACAATTCGCTGTAATAAGGCTTTCTGTATGCAAAATATAAATCTATAAGCCAACAACCATCTAGAACAACCTAGCGACTACACAAAAATATACTGTTTTTACTATATATACTATTATAAATATACAAAAATATACTTATTTTCATTATATTATTATGAGGCCACATGTTGTTGGGCAGCATCAAGGTGGATCTGATTGAAACGATATGTATTGGATATTATATAGTACACTTGCATCTGTAAAGTGCACTATAGCACATTCACACCATTCTGCCTCAGAGATCAGATGGAAGTTGTGGCTACCAGAGACGGTAACAGAACTTAACAACTTATTTGTTATTACCTTCCCTAAGGTTTTGTTCCTACCTGATTGTTTACGTATTCACTATTTGCAGTGTAATTATCTTTGAACACTATTTTGAGAAGAAGGTAACGTCCTGAGTTTCATCTGAGAGCGAATGTTGTTGAATGAATCTCAAAAGTGAACGATTAGGCTACTCACTTACCACCAGTGGAGAAACGATATGACCTCTAACACTGTTAGCATGAAGTGGAAAGTGGTCTTGTGGACAGAAGGTATATGTGAGAGCTCTAACCACAATGCTGCAGATGTACTTCGGCCTCGCACGCTCTTAGAAACTTCTCATGAATCTTCTTGTGCCCACAATGCCAATACTGACTGTTGTGCTTAGCAACAGAAATAAGTCTTTTTTGCCTATGGTGTGAAAAATATTAGGTATTTCTTTCACAACCTAGGAATATTTTTAAATATATTAATCACTCAGACTAAGCTGCAAAGTGTTATTTTTACAACATGAGAAAGAGATGTTTAAAAAGAGCATCAGTAACCTGAGGAGATATAGAAGCTATTGGTAGGCAATATTCAACCATATTTAAACAACCATGCTAAAAACCAATGCGAAGTCCATTTTGGTCACCTCTGATACTTCCTCGTAACAGTATGAACGGTCATTGGCTGAATCTTCACCACATGCTTTTTGAACTGAAACCTCAGTAACACCAGTTGCACTTCTAAGATGCTCACAAACAAGTGGCGTTTAATCTTGCTCTTCATTTGTACTGAAGGTAAGATGTGTATTTCAACTTATTTATTTGATTCATGTGTTTTTTGTAAAAGTTTGGTGGGATTTTTTAATCTTTTCAGAGGTTTTCAAAGAATCACTGAACATCAGTGGTTGTCACTATAGCTTAAATAATCCAATATTAATTTGCCTGTTTGACTGATATTTGCCAAAACACATTATTGTATAAGGGTTAACTTTAAATTACTGAATAAAACTCATCTAATCGTTATAGAGACATTCATGGGCCAATAAGGGTGGAAACCACATCCTGCCATATCTCTATGTGTTAAATGTTTAAAACATAAATATGCTAAATAATACCGTTTTAAAGGTTTTTCAAGATCTCCTGGTTCAGCCAAAGATGTTCTTATGAATGTGTTTCAGGTGTGTTTGGTGGTGATACAGATGTAATGAAGTCAGTGTCAGAGACTGAGGGAGAGTCTGTCACTCTACATACTAATGTTACTCAAGTAAAGAGAGATGATCAGATACTGTGGATGTTTGGACCTAAAGAGACTCGAATCGCTGAAATCTATAAGCATGTGATTGATATGTTTAGCAGTAATGAGACATTTGGAGACAGACTGGAGTTGAACTCTTTCACTGGATCTCTGACCATCAGAAACACCAGAACCACAGACTCTGGACTTTATAAACTACAGATCCGGAGCAACAGAGGAAACTCAGACAAGACATTCAGTGTTACTGTCTACGGTAAGACAAATATGACTTAAAATATGTATAAATGGTTGTGAAGCTTATTGTTGATCTGGTAGTAGTGTCTATAACAAAACTAAAAACTGAAATGTATTTCCCATTTACATATTTTATGGCAGAAAACTATAATCCTGTGTCCTTTCTAAATACAGGATGAACTCATCTTTTTAAGATTAATATAGCCTTTATTTTCTGTACAGTTAAGCATTCTGTGTCTGTGTTTTTCTTTTGTAATGTGGACTATTATGTTGTCTCTTAGTTTGTATTCAGTCCAGTTCCCCTTGTCATTCCCAAATTATGTACAATTGTGTCTTGTAGGTAATTTACCCTTTGTGAATATATAGCCCTTGTGTTTCTCGTGTGTTTATTTGGGTCTTCTTGTCCATCAATGTTAATAATGTGTAGTTCAGTTCTGGTGTCTGTGGTATTAATATTTGTCTGAGTTTGGCCATGTTACAGCAATATACTTTTATTTATTTACATGTCTTCCAGCTCGTCTGCCTGTTCCTTTCATTACCAGAGACTATTTTTCCTCCTCCTCCTCATCAAGATCATCAGCATCCAGATGTTCACTGCTGTGTTCAGTGGTGAATGTGAGTCATGTGACTCTCTCCTGGTACAAAGGAAACAGTTTATTGTCCAGCATCAGTGTGTCTGATCTCAGCATCAGTCTCTCTCTACCTCTGGAGGTGGAATATCAGGATAAAAACACCTACAGCTGTGTGCTCAACAATCCCATCAGAAACCAGACCAAACATCTGGACATCAGTCAACTATGTGAAGGTATGTCCAGATGGCCCACATCAGTTATCTTTCTTTAAATCAAACAATTCATCCAAATACAAAAATTATGTAGTTTATACTATTTTCTAAACCTGTTTAAAACCCGTTTGTTGGTTCACAAATGTTCATTAATTAAAAATATATTCATTCATTAAGCAAAGTTGATGCAACACCGGAATATTACCCATACGACTCAGTAGTCACAAACTATAGGTGTTTTCGACTTGAGGTGGCGCCAGTGTTGCCAACTAATTTTCAGGGGAAGTTGCTAATGGAAGGTCGATTTGTTGCTAGAAGTTGCTAAATGACGTTGCGATGTCATTGCACAATTACATCATCACGTAATCATGACGCAAAATTGTGTCACTGCATCAAAACTCAGCAACAAATATATTTTAGATATGTTCATTTAGATTTGCTCGTAAAATAATATAAATGCATAATATAAACATATAACTGTGTTTTTAAATACAACATTGAATTACTGAACACTTACACATTTTTTTTATTAGCTAGTAAACTATATTCTCAAAAATTATAGTTATAAGCAGTGTATTAGTAGTTAGTATGCTACACTCTAAGAAGGGTCTGTAAAAATAGGGCACAATATGAAGGAATTTTCCGTATTGATTTTTCACAGGTTTTTTACCTGCATTTTTAATTACGCATTGTATTTTGTGTTTTCAGGTTACAGGGTTACAACTGATAACGGATAATGTCCTGGAAAATTACTAGTGCTTTTTCCATTTTTCTAGATATTTTTCTTAGATGTACCAACTGATCAACAATCACAGGTACAAGTTACTAACAAGGTGTATAATAAATGAACAAGTCATTCAGTTATTACTATTAAACTGAGCAACTGTAAATAGCAGCTAACTTAATTCAAGTGATATGTATACTGCAAGGCATCTTTGGTTTCCTATTTTTGTGTAAGTTAGATAGAAAAATTTTCTGCCTTTTTAATCATTTGAACCACTTTTCAAAACTTGCTAAAAGTTGCCAAATAAATTTTAAAAATAGCTAAATTTGTTGCTAGGTGCTATGGTAAGAAAAAGTTGCTAGGGTAGTCTGAAAAGTTGCTAAATTTAACAACAAAATTGCTAAGTTGGCAACACTGGGTGGCGCTGCGCAGAACGATCAGTGTATGACATCAAAGTACCGCGAGAGCGATAAGAGAGCAGATGGATCCTTATGCTTTCGAATCGCTATTGCGGTACTTTGATGTCATACACTGATCGTTCTGTGCTGCACCGCTTCAAGTCGAGCACATCTTATATCTCAATAATTTCTTTCTGTGAAGCTGATGATGACATCACGGTTTCACTTCAGCTTACCCTAGTTTTCAATTGACCAAAATAGTGCGAACAACCAATTATAACAAGATTTGAAAAAAGCACTAGTCAGATGCTGATGCTCATTCTTTCTTGCCAACTTAAAGGGTTACACCACCCCAAAATGAAAATTTTGTCATTAATCACTTATCCCCATGTCGTTCCAAACCCGTAAAAGCTTCGCTCGTCTTCGGAACACAATTTAAGATATTTTGGATGAAAACCGGGAGGATTGTGACTGTCCCAGTCCCAAAGTAACCCTTTAAGTGGGCACTGTCTCTGCAAAATGTGAAAATTCAGAGTTGGAACTTGGAACTATACATTTTATAATTTTCTATCAAGCATTTAATGAGCAGAAGACTTTTAGAAACAACTGTTTGGTTCCTCGTTTAATATTTGTCTTTTTTTAACCCCCAGACTCACAGGGCAGTTCTTTGAGTGTCACTCCATCGCTAATTTATGCTGTGGTGGGCGTGGCCGCAGTTGCTCTACTCGTTTATTACGTCAGATCTAGGACAGATAGGAAAAAGTCACCATCACAACCTGTCCTCATTCTCTTCTGCAGACACTAGGTGGCAGTAAGTCATAATTGTTCAACTGAATTCATTTGCACTTCCTAATGTAAACAGAATATAGCAAACGTGCTTCCTTGTAGTCTACCAAAATTCTTGTTTCATTAAATCATCAGTTACACTGTATGCAGTATTGCAGTCTGTGCAGTAAAGTGCAATGCAAGCTCTCATAGCAGATACAGCAACAGTTCTGTTCTGTCTAATACAGTGGCTCTCAATTTAATAACAGCCCATTTTAAACCATCTGTACACTGTATGCAACTTACAAATGTAAACAGAAGCAAGTTAAGCAGTTCATCTAAAAACTGTCATCTACTTGCCCTCAGGTCTAATAACACAGGGTTTTATTTACAAATTTTATTACCCCACACTTTGACAGTTACTGACCTAAAGCAAACTTCTTCATAAACACTGGTGTAATTTGATTTTCAACATCAGTTTCAATGCACAGTTTCAGAATCCATATCTCTTTATCTTGGAAATAACCAACAGTAACTGGAACTTTGGGATTTGGATTAAAAAGAAAAAAGTTGATGATAATGAAAAGGGAAAAACAAAAAGACAAAAAATATCAAAATTGAACATACAACACACAATCAGCACAGAGCTGCATCAAATTTCAGCAGAAGGAGCACAAAGCCTGTGAGTGTAAAGCAATAGTGTATGACGAGACATGTAATGACTTGCAATGCTATGATACAGGGCAGAAAGGTAAGAATTACTGGAATGACAGCAGGGGTTGGGGTGGAGTTTTGTGGCTTTACATAAGAACAATTGCCCTGAGGACATTAACGGCCAGTTATTTTGTGTGTCAGACAAGTATGAGACAAGAGCATAAACAAGGCATGTATGAAGTTTCTGATCTTATTGTATTACAAATGCAAAATGTGCTTTTGTACAAGAATGTCATTTCTGGCTTGATCAAGTCAGTTGTTTTTAATGTTGTTTTTTTTTACTCTCGCTGAGTCTCCATGCAAAATATACCTTTGTTCGTCAAAGGGGAATTTGTATATGCAAAAAAAAAAAGGTTCAGTCCAATGTTGAACAAGTTGTTCAAGCTTTCATTTCCTATTACACGTTCTGCTTCTTCCACAACCTGTCTCCCTTCTGTCATCATTTACTTAAAGGCAGGGTAGGTAATTTGGTTCAAAAACATTTTTAGTTATGCTAGTTGAAAGTCTCTTCACATCCCGATAGCAATCACTAAGGGGTCTAAATTTCATTATATGTATTAATATAATCTGTGGAAGGCGTAGAACCATAAAATGTTTGTCCAATCAAAATCTTCGGTCCAAATATTATGATAGGCTGTCATGCCTGCCTGTCAAATATTATTTGCATACCTCTGCGCACCCTGTTTACACAGACATGATACGTCATCAGCGCGTACCAGCAAAAATGAAAGGCGCTATTATTGTAATATTATGAGCTTTGTACTGTTTTCTCACGGGTGAATGAGACATGATGTAATCTGACAGTGTTGCATTCAATCCTCCATCAATGCTGTCTCTCATCGTATCGCAGGTTAGTCTCTGGTCTGCCTGAGCGTGTTCATGTATTTTGGAGGAGGCGTGGCTTTGAAAAGTGACCATGCAGGGAGGGAGGGGATCTTGCTTTCAAAGCTAGCTTGCTATTGCTAGTTTTCCCAAAATCACCTACCTTACCTTTAATCTCATGTCATACAAAGCCCTGTATGACTTTCTCCCCCCCCCCCCCTATTGAACATATGAAGATATTTTGAAAAATGTCTATTTTGACTATACAATAAAAGTCAGTCCAATGTTGTTTGGACTTCAAAGTTCTTTGAAATGTTTTTTTATAATAAAAAGCAAAGAAAATCAACAGCATCATTTCCTCTCCTCCATCAAGAGTTGTAATCCTGACAGATGCATGTGTGCAAAGCCATTGTGGTGAAATGCGAGACTGCTGCTTGTTGCTGCTTGTTTAATCAGTGTCTATTGACGGTGGAGTATATAGTCTCTTCTGTCCCATTAGGCTTCTGTAGAACAACACAGACAGATGGTAAGAGGTCTCAGATAAAATGTAGGTCTAAATCATGTGCACTTGAGGTGTATCAAAACTTGTATCAAAATACCAAATTAGCTGGATTTTGGGGTAAACTAAAATACTCTGTGTGCAGATAAATTTTTTTTTTTTTAGAAATATATATATATATATATATATATATATATATATAAAATTACCTATAGCAGTAAGTTCTTACTTTAAACTTAAAGTTCTTAAATTTTGAAAGTGAGAGGACAAACACATCTAATATTTTGTGGTTGCTAATTGCTGATATTTATAGGTAAAGACCATAATCTTTCAAATGCTAAGAATAGCATTGTCTTCTGATTAATGTGCTGGTGTTACAGAACAACAACTTTTTTAAAATGTATTTTAAAAGTGTGATTTTTCCCTAAGAGTCTGGCATTCATTTGCAAAATATAAATGTATCTTTTAATCTGGTGTAAAAGTAAAGATACCCATGGGAGTCGTACCTTGTTTTGTACTTTTGGTACAAATGTGGTTTCGGCATAAGCTACCTCACTCTCATCTGTCTGAACTGTTTCAGCTGCATGTGTAGATGGTTCAAAATAATTTACTAAAGCCAAGAATAAAAAACAATTAAAATCATTAATAGGAATCATTAAAACATGAATAAACACATACTTTTGCATTAGCTCAAGATAAGACCTGCCTTTTGGCCTTCTGTGTTTCCTGTAAAGACAGTACATCCCAACTGCAAGCATAGCCAGAACTACTGCAGCTGCTGTAGAAGCAAATGCTGCAACAAACCATGATTGATTGCAAACTGAAATTCAAAGAGGAAAGCAATTAACATTCACCTGTGCCTTTAAAAATAAATAGAAATATTTACGGAAGAACAAAGAGATGAAAGCAGAAAAGAAATTCCAAATGTTTTTTGAAATGTACATTAATTGTATAGAATAGCCTTTAAATAAATTCTCATTTTTACTTCCAGTATGTAAATATTAAATGCACTCATGCCTTCATTTTTATCTTGCACTACCATACAGAAAAAGACTGATAAGCTTAGAAAAGCACACACACAAACAAACCTTGATGTAGACATACCTTCACAGAGTTGAGTGATGTCCAGATGTGTGGTCTGGTTGCTGATGTGATTGTTGAGCACACAGCTGTAGGTGTTTTTATCCTGATATTCCACCTCCAGAGGTAGAGAGAGACTGATGCTGAGATCAGACACACTGATGCTGGACAATAAACTGTTTTCTTTGTACCAGGAGAGAGTCACATGACTCACATTCACCACTGAACACAGCAATGAACATCTGGATGCTGATGATACTGGTGATGATGATGATGAATTACATTGTAAAGGGTCTCTGCTGATGACAGGAACAGGCAGAGGAGCTAGAAAATGTAAATTAAATAAGCATACTGTTGTAATGTGGGCAAATTCAGACATGAGGGAAAGCAGGATCCAAATGCTGATGAACCACAACAACAATCAGAATAGTAAAAACTTGGAAACCAGAATTGAACTACACAAAATTACCACCATGGAAGGACAAGATGCAACAAAGAAAAAGAAAAACACAGGAGCTATATATATATATATATATATATATATATACAAAGGGTAAATTAACTAACAAGACACAGGTGTAAACAATGTTAATGACAAGGGGAACTGGACTGAATACAATCTCAACATAATAGTCCACATTACAAAAGAAAAACACAGACACAGAATGCTTAACTGTACAGAAAATAAAGGCTGCATTACATAGTAATCTTAAAAAGATGAATTCATCCTGTATTAAGAAAGGACACTGAGAGATTTCTGCCATAAAATAAAAAGTAAATGGGAAACACGTTTCCGATTTTAGTTTTGTTATAGACACTACTACCAGATCAATAACAAGCTTCACAACCATTTATACATATTTTAAGAGGTTTTTAAGTCATATTTATCTTACCGTAGACAGTAACATTGAATGTCTTGTCCGAGTTCCCTCTGTTGCTGCGGATCTGTCGTTTATAAAGTCCAGAGTCTGTGATTGTGATGTTTCTGATGGTCAGAGATCCAGTGAAAGAGTTCAACTGCAGTCTGTCTCCAAATGTCTCATTACTGTTAAACATATCAATGCTCTGCTTATAGATTTCAGCGATTCGAGTCTCTTTAGGTCCAAACATCCACAGTATCTGATCATCTCTCTGTACTTCAGTAAAATTAGTATGTAGAGTGACAGAATCTCCCTCCATCACTGATACTGACTTCATTACATCTGTATCAGCACCAAACACACCTGAAACACATTTAGAAACAGTTTGCCAGAATTAATTATGATTAAGGAGGTTTACAAATAGAAGGAGCAATTTAGAATTTGCTAATATTAATAGTACTACTAATAGTAACAATTCAAAATGATACTGTAGTTTTTCTTTTGTTAGAATTACAGGAAAACATATATTTTACTATTTCCTTTATATGTAAATAAATTGTATATGTAAATAAAATGTTAACATACTATCTGAAAATTGTAAGGAGGGTATCATACAAGACTAAAATAACACATTAAACATGAACTAAATAACACAAAATGCAACATGAAATACTCAAATGTACATAACTGATGAAAAAGGAACTAAATAAATAACACTGCAGCGTTCCCCTTGCCCTATAACTAATACTGTTTACTTAATATATATATATATATATATATATATATATATATATATATATATATATATATATGTGTGTGTGTGTGTGTGACCCGGGACCACAAAACCAGTCATAAGGGTAAATTTTTCGAAATTGAGATTTATATATCATCTGAAAGCTGAATAAATAAGCTTTCCATTGATGTATGGTTTGTTAGGATAAGACAATATTTGGCTGAGATACAACTATTTGAAAATCTGGAATCTGAGGGTGCAAAAAAATCAAAATATTGAGAAAATCGCCATTTAAAGTTGTCCAAATGAAGTTCTTAGCAATGTATATTACTAATCAAAAATTAAGTTTTGATATATTTACGGTAGGAAATTTACAAAATGTCTTCATGGAACATGATCTTTAATTAATATCCTAATGATTTTTGGAATAAAAGAAAAATCTATAATTTTGACCCATACAATGTATTTTTGTCTATTGCTACAAATATCCCTGTGCAACATAAGACTGGTTTTGTGTTCCAGAGTCATATATATATATAAATATATATATATTTACTCTTTCATTTTCTTTTTCTGTTAAAATTTTCTTTTTCTGTTTTACAGTATAGTCTCTACTTCTGATGAAGGTCTGAATTAACCTTTTTTTTAATTTTTTTTTTTTTTTACTTTATTCAGTTTCTTATAATTATATACCAGCAAATATAACAAAAATAAATAAATAAATAAATAAAAAATACAAAAATTACAAAACAAAACAAAAACAGACATTACACAATATTAGGTACACTGTGCAAGGGGCGGGTGCTTATTGGGAATGTTAATAATTGTTATAAATAATATAAGGTTGTAATTTTATGAATGTTTAGTTGTTATGTTAAACTGTGCCAGCTGAAGGTACCCTCGTGGAGATTAGTGCTCCCTTTGTGATCCTGTTAAAGTTAGATGGTGCAACATTGAAAGGACAAAGAACGTTGCGCTCTTTTCTATAGAAAAGATTCATAATGGTTGATCCAACAGTTCGGCGCTGCTTTAAGCAAAGTTAATCTACTACATTATATACGTTGATTGTTTGGTAGGCAAGCCTACTGAATCAATTCCATATCTGTTAATCCCACAGAAATTCGCACATTTAATCCTAACCTTTGTTTTTGGTCACAATCCATAAAGTTTTCTGTTATATGATAAAGGTGCAGATGATGATGCAGCGCTATCTAAAGGAGAATAAGCGAATAAATATCATCTTTCTTTTTTAAACCCGACAGACTGAAGTCAAAGTGACATAGTAAAACACTTACCATCCATGACCAACAGCAAGAAACATAAGAACGTTGTTTCACGAATAATAATCCTCATTTTGTCCTAAAGATGAAATCCACATGATGTGTTACACGATCGCCCGATGAACCAAAGACATGAACACGATCTGACGCAGATCCAACGCATTCAACTGACTAAAGTCTACAGATTTAATTTACACGATTTAATCAAATCGATGATTAAGAAATCTTTTTCTTGACGAACATAAAAATTAAAAAGAAAAAAGTTTTCATATGCAGAGCGTTTGAGTCGACTTCACTCTAGTCCCGCCCTAGACAATTAGAGTGAAGTAGTTTACATTATAGGCTTCTGTCTATTTTGCGATTCCTGCGAGTTTTTGAGTTAAACTATAGTTTTTGAGGGAAAACTATCCCAGTTTTATTTATGTGCAAAATTGTCTTGCCCAGTTTTCAAATTATAAATATTATTAACATCTTTTTGTTCTGTTCTGTTTTGGAGAATTTCGTTCACTCTCTTTTACCTTGAAAATGGTTGCTGTGTTTTGCAATAAGAATGGTTTGAGGCTGGTCCAAGATGATCTACAAGCTTGGACCACTCTTTTTATTTTTAAGAAACAGCTACCAGCCGTTCACATACAAGCTTAGGTTGTCAAAGCTGTTTTTGGAACATATCGGCATGATTGTATTGCACATAACGAGTGCATCAAGCATATTTTAAACTTTAGTATTTGCCTCTGCTACAGCTTTTGATAAGCAAGAAAAGGCAGTATTAAGATCAGGCCATCAGATGCACCTCATCCACCTACACCCTGCACTGGTACCGCATATGCACACACCACCACGCATCCATCTCTAGAAATCATTGCTGTGCACGGGTTGCATATTCCACTGGTACAAACCACACTTTGGTACACAACTTAGAGGTACAATACCCTGACCTAGATTTATAATAACAATACATTTATTGAGGTGGTTACACTAGTTGCACACACACAATAACAATTCTTTGAAGCATTCGCTTAATTATATTGGACTTTATTTGCTAACTCTACGAAACTTAATTTATACATATGTAGGTAAAACACGCTGCACAGTGCAAACTCTACAATCTGAATGATAAACCATGTTACAGTCTAATCATCGCTGTGGTTTTCAGCTCTTCTCTCAACCCAAAGCCCCTTCCTCATCTTTTTCATTCTTCTACAAAAACCCAAAGCAAACTGAGGCCTCTGATCTGACTCAACCATCTGAGATCTCAATGATCTCTTTGTGATGTTTGCAGAAAAGAAAGATGCAGAAGTTCTCACAGCTCAGGACTAAAATTTCCTTCAGTGCAGCACATCTCGCAACAGTTGATTCTAATAAATATTAAAACAATAAACAACAATGTACACAAATAATCAGATTAGCACAATCATAAACTTAATTAGGTCACTCGGGCTGAAGCGCCTGCCATGAGACCGTCTGTCGCATCACGTAGAGTGACCACCGCTTCCTGTTGAGATGCAACGAAGATCAAAGAGGTCAAAACCAAAGCGCGGTGTGCATGCAGTTGTCCTTTTTCACACGAACTAGTCACCCTTGTGTTAATGTCTACTTTCTGCATTGTGATTGTAAAAGTCAAAATGTGTGTAGATAGTATAAATGCAAATGAAGTTATTTAAAGAAATTTATTGACCAGATTTTTAATAGCGTTTGTAACTGCTCAGTTTTGTCAAGCAGAGTGCAGAGTGTAGTTTGACGGTTGGATGAAAGAATAAAATTCCAGTTCAAAGAAGTAAATTACTTTCTAAATGTCCTCAGTTGTTAATATTTTACCATAAAATAAGCATTATATCCAGTATCTGCTTGATTATCTGACATGACATTATAGTGCCAAAAGAAACAGTGTGAAGTTGGAGTTTAATATCATCCCACATCTGTGTTTCCAAAACATCTGAAGGAAATGTTTCCATTGCCAACCCTGATATCAGGAAAAGCAGTTTGGGCAGTTAGGATGTAGTTTAAAGATGTAGTTTACTATAAACATGTTGCCCCAACAGAGTGTTTTAGAACCCGTTTGGGCATAAAGTCCCAAATCACTGTCCCTGAAATTACTGCTTTTATATAATTATGTACATTCCTTTTACAAACAAAATGCTAATAGCTGTCACAGACGGATCTAAAACTTAATTTCATAAAACCCTCACTTCACACTTTTTTCACACGTTGGGTTCTGGTAGGCCACCATTTCCTGTAGATCAGAAAGATAGTGTTTTTTCCCGTGGTCCCATTAGCTTTACGCTGAGCAATATCGTGCTTATGTACTGAACTCATTTGTCTTATAAAATGTCCCTTGTTTTCATTCATCCCTTGTTTTGTGGTCATGATTATGATTCAGACTGACCAAACCTGCTTGTATCTCCAAAGAGACAGTAAAGTGAAAGGGCTTCAGTGTTTTAACTACCTTATTGGTCGAGTCGGTTGCCAAGGTACCGCTCCCAGATGGCCGATGATATCTGATACGTGCGCCAACTGTCTTTTGTTTGCATAGAGTGTGATATATCAGCATCACACAAAACACAAAGGACAGGGGGAATTTCACATTCTGTGTCACATGGACAACAGAACCTTAGTGTCCACCAGTGCTTAAACACTCATTTCCTATCTCTAATAATAAACATCCTCAGTAAACAAGAAGATCCATTACATTCAGAGGATGTTGGCCTGGTTAATGGAGGATCCCAGTGTTTGTACTATAACTTGATTTGTCTCCAGTAAGTGTGGTCTTATTAACATGTTTACAGTCGGCAGGGTTTAGTCTGAGGGGCTTGAAAGAAGGAAAGTTTTGTACATAAAAAAGTGGGATTCCCTGATCTTTCCAATGTTCAGTACCAGTGTGGTTTATCACCATTATGTAAACAGCCGATTATGTAATGGAGGAGGGCTTTGGTGTTCAAATTTTGCTTATAAATCATACATCAGTTCCTCATTTTAAGACCTCCTACTTTCCGTTCAGATGGTCCACTTCCTTGTTTTACAACGGTTCTGTCTGTTAGAGATAATACTCATACTGCTGAATCAAAAAGGAAACAGAAAATTAGGAAAACGTGTGAGGTACAAGAGAAGCTGCAGACCTGTAAACGTGCATCAATACAAGTTTCATCTTGGTCTGTCACTGTTTCACTTACCAAACCGCATCCTGTGTCAGAGGTCTCAAGACAGACCATGTAAAGCGTCAGAGTTCTTTAAAAAGACCCAGCTTCCTGTGACAATGAAGTACAGTCTACCATGTTTGTCCTTTCCTCTACAAATATTGACACCAGTTCTCTGTTCAAAGAAAACACACCTAACCTAAAGCTGTGGGAACAGTACAGTATGGTTAAACACACAGTGACCATTTCTAGCAAAGACTGACGGATCAGCAAAAGGATCCATTTTTTTTCTGTACCCTCCCCCTCACTCCCAGTCTTCTGCGAGGTGTTTATCTCACACAAGGGAAGAGGGAGCTTGGGGATTTCCATGGAAAACAAGTGCAGTTGCTTTATCTGACAATACAGAAAGCAGAAATTGAGCTTCAGGGTTCTGACGCATACCATAAAACCACAAGTTCACAAGAAACATAAAAGAACAGAAATAGTTAATATGTAATCATTTCTATATTCTAGTTTCTTTAAATAACTATGCAGTTTTCCATAAAATGCATATAACAATGGAAAATATGTATCAATGCAACAAAACGCTGTTAATATCCTATCTTAAAGGTCCACAAAGTAATATTTTGTTTACTTTGCTCAGACGCGTTTTTGCTAGAAACGCTTGCATGTTGAGGACGTTTTTCATGGTGCTCTTCTCTACTAAACAAACTCATCATTGGTAGAAATGCTCACAAGTCACAACCCGTTACTGAGGCGTTATTTGCCAGGGCAACCAATTTTACAAAATACGTGAATCGAAAGATAAATATATTTGATATAGACATTGTTCACGTGTACACTCTGTGTCATAATAAAGAGTTTAGAATGAGACTTTACTTTTTCCGCGAGGAGTAGGCTAAGACGACATAAAGAGCTGCCCTCATCTCGAAACCCGGGAAAAGGCTCTTTATTTTCCCGCCACCGTCAAACCCCCCCACCACCCCCGCGTTCTTTTCCATGCACCTTCTCACAGAAACACGCAGTGACGTAATGTAAAAGATTACATAGCCTACGTTATAATCCTTTCTGCCACCTTCTGGTCGTTAAATGCTACTATTACATTCTGGTGAGAAAGACAGAAATCACTTTGAAATCTACAAAATAAAATCTATAAAAGATAACTTAAACTGGGAGAAATAATTTAAAACAGACTTTTTATTTATTACGAAATACATTTTCCCAAACACAAACATGATTAGGGCCTACACCCACCACATTAATGCTAAAATGATAAAATAATATGGTCAGCTAATATTTGTAGGCTATTGCTCAGATATTATAACCATTTTTTTCTTACACATCATATTTCCTAGATTTGTGTTTTCACCTGAAGTGGAGCTACAAGAAACACTTGATGCTAAATAACTAGTATTACTGTGCAAAGGAAAAAACAAACAAACTATTTGCCCATATTTTGTTTAAAATGTACTAGATGGCCTACTTTGGTCTAAAATGTACTCAATAATAGCTTGTATACAATGTTACATTTACAATCTTGCTGTTATACTGAATCAGTAACCTATATGGTTAGTCTACCTGCAGCCTCGTGCCTAATCATCCAACATACACCATTGTGAATTTGATATTTTTTAATCTTAATGTGCAACATAATCCTGCTTACTTCCTTGTTGGCTAATGCTTATTCCTGTTTTGGGTGTGAATTGTAAGAGCTTATCAGAAAACTAGCACATCTGTCCGATCCCACATTAACAATGCAGGTTCATTAGATGGCCTATTTACAATCTCACAATTATTTAACAATTCTGTAAATTAAATTTAGTAGGCTATACAAAACGTTTTTAAATAGCTAAACAGTTTTAGAAAATGTCTTTAATGTTGCTGAAATTGAAAATAGACAGGGCGTTTAGTCTAAACTTTGCTGCCACCTACTGGAAATTTTGAGCATGTGACAACTAATATGTTGTATTGTGAGATAAAAGTGCAAAAATAGTGTTGAAATATAAACAAAAAGGTGATGGCACCGAACCCTAGACTTTAAGCCATAAGCAACCTTGAGAAATAAGCAATATTTATATTAAATCTGTGTACAAACAGACTGGAGCCAGATGGTTGACCTAATTTCTGAACAGTTTCATCAGAATGAAGAAAATACAAGTTCAGACAAAATATATTAACTTGTCATTGCAGGAAGTTGTTATTATGATCCTGTTGTGCTGAATCAACTTTTCAAGTAGACTAACTAGATGATCCAGAAGTGTCTTGTGGTTATTGTATGTCCCCAGTTTAAAACAAATAAATTAAAATATGTTAAAACAATTTTCAAACTAATGGACTTCTGGATTCCTAATTCATGTTACAACACTTGGAATGGCTTCCTGCAAGAAAAACCACAAAAGACAGTAAACAGACTGATAAACAATATTACCACAACAACTATACATTCAAAGTGGCAGAAGGAGAGAAAATATGAGAACTGGAGTTCAAAAAAAAAAAAAAAAAAAAAAAAAAAAAACATTCAAATCCATTCAACAAAAAAAAAAAGCAATGTCAAACTATGAATATTGTATCTATAGATTCCACTGTTTTTATAAATTGCACTAGATTATACTTACACCCTTGTGTTTGTTTCCTATAAATCCAGTATAAAAATAAGCTATTCCAATTGCCAGAATAACTGGAATCAGTGCTAAAAGAAGATGTAGAGTGTAGGGTCTGCAACAGAGAAACAAATGTTTAACTTTTACACAGAGCTGAACATTTCACAATAAAAGTAATGTTCAACTTCTAATGAAAAACATCTTATGAAATCTTATGAAAAACAACAGAGCCATGAATTTCTTCAATGGCATACCTGGACATGGCTTAGAGATCCATAATGTCAACATGTTTGCTGCAGCTGTAGGTGATTTTATCCTGATATTCCACCTCCAGAGGTAGAGAGAGACTGATGCTGAGATCAGACACACTGATGTTGGACAATAAACTGTTTCCTTTGTACCAGGAGAGAGTCACATCACTCACATTCATCACTGAGCACAGAAATGCACATTTGGTCACTGAAGATCCTGATGATGAAAGACATTTTGAAGAGTCTCTGTTGATGGCAGGAACAGCCGGAAAGCATGAGTATAAAAATGTAACACCCACATTAATGTCCATAATGTAGTGCATACACACAACTAATGTTCATATCCAGAAGATTCACCATAAACAGTAACGTTAAATGTGGTTGACGTCACTCTGCTGGTGGGATCAGAATTGATGTTATTGATGTAATAGAGTCTGTAGTTCTCATGTCATGATGGTCAGAAATCCATTTTTAAAGTCCACCTGTAGTCCGTTTCTGAACATTTCAGAATTCACATAATTAGAATTAGCATTAATGTTAGAAAAAAAAACATCAGCATTGGTGGTCCATGTGATTATCTGCCTTTATTGTAGAAACACCAGTATGTAGTAGAATCTCCCATCACTGATGTCATGATACTGACTTCATAACATCATTACAAAAATCCAGAATAATTAAATTCCTCTTTTTTTTTTTAAATTTACATTTAGGGCAATGCAGAAACAAAATCAAACAATAGGCTGAAACTGTGGAACAATGAAAAAATTAGTTGGTCCAGCAAACACTCCCTTCAGCGTGTGTCCGTGTGCGCGCAACTGAGTGACTGACCTCATTGCACATGGCCCCAAGATTTTCAACAAAAGCTATGTCTTGTTTTTATGTTTATTTTATTTACTTATTAAGTGGAATTGTACCAATGCTAATAGGCTTCAGCATGCCCAGGACCCTAAAATGTTTGGAAAATGGATGAATGAATGCCAATGCTGAATAGAAAAAAACATCAACTTTAAAATGAATTCACATGAAATAGCCACCTTGTAAAATAGTAACTCTGTTTTGTGAGATCATGAGATTCTTAGCCAGGGGTGAGGCAAATTAACATAGGCTATATAATTGATTAGTAAGTAAATCACATGGAACTTTGTCATATTTTATTTATTTAAAATTTAACACTGAAACATTAGAAAATAACTCTTATAAATACTGCATCAGTTTGTTTTAATTAAATTAACTCCTGAAAGGTGCTGTAAGGGGCAGCATTTACATATTATGTAGGATCAGGGGCGCCTTAAGATAACCAGAGGCCCCTGGGCTACAGCATTACGGCAAGACCCCTACCCCAGAAAGCCTTTTTTTTTCAATTATTTATGTCAAATTTCGATTTTTTTTCTTGGTAATATGCCAGTTAACATTCTCAACACTTCTGCGTAAAATGTGAATATAAGTGAATATGCAAAGTCATTCTTTGCCACAAGGTGGCGCTTAGGAACAGCAGAATTATAGCCGTTACATAAAGTAAACACTACGTTATTACAGGCGTTATACGGAGGTAATATGAATAGAAAATGCCATTAAAACTTTCCTGGCTGAAATGTGAGTTTACAGGTATGATTTAAACACCACAAATCACACAAAATATTCATTATTCATCATCAGTAGAACGAAACAACACGACATGTTGGCATAAATGTGGGCTGTTTGGTGATTGCTAACTGCATTTTTATTTTGAAACATGCCGTGTTCGCAGCCGTATAAAGTTTAATGATCACATTTAAGCAATAGGACGATTCCTATTTTTCCATCCCTGGATTTAAAATTGAGACTTTGAAGCAGCACCTTAATCTAAAACCTTCAACTGACAGATTACATCCACGCAATTGTAGACGAGGATCGTTTTCATTCTAAAGCGCTGTTTTAAAATTAAAACGCACGAGTGTAAACGGGGCCTAATCCAACTCACAAGAGAGTTTTAAGTACAAAACCAGACGAATGACTTGAAATATATTATCTGATAGACAGTGGCGGACTGGCCATCTGGAGCACCGGGAGTTTTCCCAGTGGGCCGCTGTACAATATGGGCCGGCCCGTTGCGTAATATAAAAAATGCATCGAAGTAAATGTACTTATTGGCTATCCTTCCATCGGCCCAGACGAATGGCCCGCGTGGCCCACTTGATTAAAAAAATCTAATTAACATAGCGTGCTCTGGCTCAGTGCAGTGACTCAAAAGCGCTCGTCAATGTCAAAATGTTTGAAATAGCCAATCAAATCGAAGAAGGCGGGATTTACTGTTCACAGAAGCTGAGAACTTCTTTGGGGCAGATAAGCTGAAACAGCGCCTGAAAGTTCATTCAAAGGAGAAGCCTAACATGTGCTCTTCATGTGGACAGAGTTTTAGATGGCTGGGTGTTTTTAAAAGACACCAAAAATCACACAGTGGTGTGAAGAATTACATGTGCATTGAGTGTGAGAAGACTTTTGCTACAGCTGATAAATTGAAACGTCGCCTGAGAGTTCACACTGCAAACCTCACAAGTGTTCACACTGTGACAAGAGATTCAGTGAGTCAGGACAAGTGAAATCACAGGAGAGGGTCCACACTGGAGAGAAGCCGTATCACTGCCATCCATGTGGGAGAAATTTCAGTCATTTATCCACTCTACGCATTCATACAAAAAACAGTTGTCCAAAGTCACAGTAAGTCTTTCATCTTCAAGGGTGACACTGCATCCTCTCCAAACATGATGCAATAAGAGGGAATGTCTGAGCCTAACTGCAGCAATGTGTGCCTGGACATAATGTCGGTTGCTTAGTTTCTTGGATCGTTATACTGAGTAATCCCACCTACTGTGAAAACTTATTGTTAAAAAAATCACATCCACATAACTAAATGTTAAACACCAGATATGGTCATGTCACATGTGGTTGGGACATGGTGTGAGATTTAGATAAATTAAAAAAATATAGATAAATTAAGAAATTGCAGTAAAACAGCAAAATCATTTAGTTTTGAAATAAATGAACATCAAAGGCAATTCAAGAAAGCTAATGTGTCTTGCTGTGGCTTTAACAAATCCGATGGTCCATGTTACATATCATGACATGATCAAAAATGTTTAATATTTATCCCGCATAATTCATTGTTGGAAACTATTTTGTTTTTGCCAGAACAACCACAGTGCAGAAAATCACAGTTCACACTGGAAGGAGGCGACGCTGAGGAGAAGAAAACGAATAAAGAGGCTAGCGTTTATTATTAATTTCTTATTATTGATGCTGAAGGTCATTATGTTGATGCTCCAGGTGGCTCGCTAGATTTAGTGGCTGAGGAACATCGCCAGAGTGAGGCACATGTTTGGCTACAAACTTGATCACACATGAATTTCTGATGTTTTCCATGTGATGTGGACAACAAAAACCCAAATGAATTGATTATGTACTTTTTCTAGAGCCTTTATAATTTTGACATATGACTTTGGAGAGGAAAGGCATTGAGGGAGCCATGCTGCTGGATCATTTTGTATAGCAGTTGTCTACTTTCAGTTATTACATCAAGATTAATTTACTGGAAATTAAATCATTTTACTTTAATTTTAGACCTTATGGAAGAGAATAAGGAGAGTGAAGAACTGAATGAGTCGGAGGAGAAACTTCATGTCAGAACTGGGGAAAAAAAAGAAAAAGAATTGCTCACAGACTGAAATATATATATATATATATATATATATATATATTATTTTATTTTAACTAAAATAAAGACTCAAAACAGATTCCCATACAAAGAACCTCAACTTAACATTCCTTTCACATGTGATCAATGTGGGAAGAGTTTCGAACATTAATATTATTTTTGTAAAAAACAAAAACAGCCCTGTTTTGGTTAAACTATTGCATCCATGTTCCTTGCTCATAGCCATGATATTCCAGATTGTTGCTACAGTTATTATCACTTTATTTAGCAGATTTACTATATGATCTACTTTACGCTCTGTTGAAAAAAGTTTTAATAAAAACTGAACCATTTATGTTTCAATGCATCTGTACTTTGATAGCTGGTTCTTTGCAATATTAGCGTCTGTCATGTAGTTTATATTGGCTAGAATAAAACCACTATCCAAAAAAAAACTAAGCAATAATTTAAAAGTTTAATATTTCTCACTACGTGAACGTGACTGAAATCACATATGAAACGTGTCACAATAATGTGTTGAGCAATAAAAGAACTGTCCCATATAAATCAGGATAAAAACAACATCCACGTGCGTCACACACGTCGTGTAAATGGTCCACTCGTCGATAGGTGGCGCTAATGCACGCACATGTGTCCGATCCGACCTAAAACAAGAAGACGACGTCACCACTAGCGTCATCAGTCAGCGTTGGGTCTCCCGAGGTAAGACAATCAGTGTACGGTGCTTCATGTAACTGTACAATTATAAAACACAGTTTGTTAAAGCAGCATTTTACGGAGACATTCTGTATCGTTTTCATTTGCTTCAGCGCTATTTGTGCGTCTTTTCTGGCGTCTGCTGACTGAAATAAACATTCAGCCTAGCAGACAACAATGTGAGGAACTAATGCTAAATACATTTATTTTGATTGTTTGGAGCAACAATGGTATTGTTTTTGAGTGCTACTCAAAAATTAAAGTATGGTCTGTGAGGGGAATTAATGGGAGGCGAACTGTTTTCAAATAAATTCACATATTCTTCGTATTTATTTTTTGCCTGTGGGTTAATGTATGTTAATCATTATCTATTCTGACATTAAGAGGCTTAACTGTAACACTCCATTTGATGATGAAAGCATTGCATTGATAACTGATTTATTTTTGATTTTGGTTGCTCCTATCACAGCAATTCACCGACAGTTCAGCGTTTTCAAAGCGGTTTACCAATAAATGCTGGAATGTTCCCATTAGCCTAAAAGTGAAGAAAATAAAGTTTGTGAGAGAAAACTGAAAACATGAATGATCCAGAGCCCTGCGGAATAAAACAGGAAGATATTGAACAACAAATAGGTTGGTGTTTGTTCTTAATTTTTAATGAGGTTAATACGTAAAGCTGCAAAACTTTTTTGGTTAGAAATTATCCAAAATCAATAATCAAGCAAGTACATAACCAACCAATCAGTTCAAAACTGTCTCCTTACCTTTGCCCGAATCATAATGATAAGATTGTAATAATGTTTATGTCATTAGGTCACATCTGAAGAGTGTGTTTACTGTCTTTACAATAGATTCGTATTTCAGAGAGCTTCAAAAAGGTTATAAGTTCTAAAGAACATTAAATTGCTTTTTGAGGTTAAAAGAACAATTTCTTTCTAAGACATTGAAATGGTATGACAATTAGAGATTAGACTGAACAGAAATTGAAAAGATAATTCTGCAAATAACTGCAATTGAAGGTTTCAAACAGAGATGGCGACAAAGAGGCAAAACATACAGACTGCAACTTTAAAACAGTTCATCATATTTAGTGGTTGCAGTTAGTAATCATAAGAGTGAAATAATAGTTAAAGCTGCAGTACAGAAAAGGCGTGAAATTGAAAATTACAGTAGAACAGTTTTTGGTGGAAAAAAAAAGTATGTTACAAAAATTAGGTAATGCTGAGATTTGAAATAATGCTTGCTAGATATCTTGTATCTATTGCAGTTTAAGTCTCAGAGTTGTTGCCATCTCTGAAAAGCTTTCTTCTCTTTGTTTGGACATGATGAATATGATGAAACTAACAGTTCCCATGAAATCCAACCCGACTTTTCAAATTATTAAACATTATTATAAGTTTACCATTTACTCTTTTAAACACCGTTTTTTTTTTTGTATTTTTTTGTAATTGATTATTGATTGATTGATTTTTGTTCATTTTAAACAACTTTTACACTCTTAAAACAACATTTTAAACTCTTTTCTGAACGGCAGCTTGAATGCAAATAATATCCAGGTAGTTTTCCATGAATTGGGCGCATAATGGAGCCTAGAACAAAATTTTCTCACCAAATATTATCTGAACCGCTTTATATTTATTTATATCTGTTTCACAATTTTTACAACCATAGTACTTAAAATTTGAACATTTTACATCCCTGACTTAAAATATAATTAATATATAGTTATATAGTGAACTATATAGTTAGTAGTTCTCATTACATTGAAACTTTTTAAACTTTTTGATTTTTTTTATTTTAGACCTGATTAAAGAGCTCAGCGAAGAGGGGGAGAAACATCAGGTCAAAACTGAAGAAACATCCTCAGTGAAAAACGACAATATATGTTTCATTTGCCCTCAGTGTGGAAAGAGTTTCTCATGCAAGCAAAATCTTGACCTTCACATAAAATTTCATCGTGGAGGGAAGCCATATGCATGTGATGAGTGCGAGAAGATTTTCACAATAAAAGGAAACCTTATTGAGCACCTGAAAATTCACACTGCAGAGAAGCCACACATATGTGATCAATGTGGAAAGAGTTACCCACAAAAACGAAACCTTGATGAACATAAGAAAATCCACTCTCTGGAAAGGCCGTACAAATGTGACCAATGTGGGAAGAGTTTCCCATATAAAGGAAACCTTGATGAACATACGAGGATCCACACAGGAGAGAAGCCGCACAAATGTGATCAGTGCGGGAAGAGTTTCGCACAAAAAGGAAACCTTAACATACATATGAAAATCCACACTGGAGAGAAGCTGTACACATATGATCAGTGTTTGAAGAGTTTCACACAAAAAGTGCCTTTTAATGGTCACATGAAAACCCACACTGCAGAGAAGCTGCACACATGTGATCAATGTGGGAAGAGTTTTTCACAAAAAGGAAACCTTAACGAACACATGAAAGTCCACACTGGGGAGAGGCCATTCGCATGTGATCAGTGCGAGAAGAGATTCACACATAAAGGTAACCTTAATGAACACTTGAAAATCCACACTGGAGCGAAGCCGCACAAATGTGATCAGTGTGGGAAGTGTTTCGCACATAAAACAAACCTTAACGATCACATGACAATTCACACTGGAGAGAAACCGCACACATGTGATCAGTGTGGGAAGAGTTATACATGAAAAGGAGCCCTTAATGATCACATGAAAATCCACACTGGAGAGAATCTGCACCAGTGTGATCAATGTGGAAAGAGTTTCAGAAAATCAGGTGTTTTTAAAGTACATCTGCTTACTCATTCTAGAGAAAGGCTATTTAACTGTGACCAATGCGGTAAAAAGTTTTTTAGGGCAGATTTCCTGAAGGACCACCTGAAAGTTCATACTGAGGAGAGGCCTTACGTGTGTTCTTTGTGTGGAAAGAGTTTTAGACAGATGGGTACTTTAAAAATACACCAGAAAAGACACAGTGGCGTGAAGGATCATGCTTGCTCTGAGTGTGGGAAGAATTTTTTTACAGATGGTGCGCTGAAAGTACACCAAACAGTTCACACTAGAGAAACACCTTATAAGTGTTCACACTGTGACAAGAGCTTCAAACGGTCAGAATATCTGAGAATACATGAGAGGATCCACACCGGAGAGAAGCCGTATCTCTGCCATTCATGTGGGAAGAGTTTCACTTATTTTTCTTCTCTAACCGGTCATAAAAAAAATGCATGTCTGAAATTACAGCAAGTAGTTCGAGTTCTGATCTGGAAGACTGCATCAAACAATTATGCTGTAAGTGATTAATCAAAGATTATTAGAAAAATTAATCAACTGATTGTTGATTATTTCCGATGAATATTTTTTTAATAATGATTTTATTGTTTTAATCATTTTATTATTATTCATTTGTCATTCTATGTTTTTATATTTGACATATTCTTTTTCTTATTTCCTTTCTCTCGCAATGCTTGCTATTGTTGTTTAATCTTACGGTTGTATGGTTTGTAAGAGAGAAGAGAATGTCTTTATCTCAAGGTTTTTAACGCTGCAGGACAATGTTACAAATCAGTACTTTTCCATTGTTTTTGCTTTGGTGTAAAACACTTGTTGGATTTGTACTGGCCAGACTAAGTCTGAGCTTTGAGACATTGGCATTCAGATGAAGGCTGAGTATTGAAACATATGCAACTAAGATTACTCAATAAACTCACTTCGTCTTCTGCTCTTACCTGTCTTTCTCAGTCAAACTTTCAGGTTGATAGAAGACTGTTAATAGAGTTTTGGATACCAGACAAGACTTTCTTTTCACATGTTTTACTGGTTTTGGACACCAGACAAAACAATATCTCATATCTTCTGACAGGTATTCGGCATCCGGGATCGAATCTAATATATCTGATATTTCTGATGTCTAAATCCATCTGATCTAACACTGCTTTGCTTAGAACTGAAACAGAAAACAAGAATGCATTACATGTGAACTAGATGTGTAGCCTACTGTTCGTGTATGTTTTATGTTTATTATGATATCTCACTGCAGAGAATTCTAGCCTATTTGATGAACACATTTTCATCTGGAAGGTGCTTTCAGAGCATTTATTCATCTGCTCTAAAACGTTTCCTGTCAGATGTTACAAAGTTTTGATAACGTTTTTAAGATTTTTATGATATAGAGTGTATATGACACAGGTTTTCAAAGGTGAAAGACTTGGGAGGTGAACTAATCTTATAAGACATTTGTATGCCATTGAAAATAAAGTTGGCACTGTGAGGAATTGGAAGGGACTAGGAGAGAAGAAATAGTCATGACAAGATTAAGAATAGGACACAGTAATTTGAATAGTACATTACATATTATAGAAAACATCCTACTGTTTTTTGTCAGTATTGTCAGGTATTAGAAACCATAGAACATGTACTTTTAAGTTGAAGAAGATATGAAGAACAAAGGAGAAATATGGAAGAATCAAGAAGAGGTGGGTTGTCAGAGACAGGTATAAAAGATATACTGTAAAGTGGTGTTAATGGACAAGGCAGAAGAAATATTTATAATTTTTTAATTAGAACGGGTCTGATGAGGAGAATATGATAAGAGGAAAGTAAACTGGAGGAAATAAACCGGAGTAACATTGCAGTTGAATAATCCAGAAAGTGGCGGTAATGCAACGCTTTTGGAAATGCTCAAAGAAGTCGTCGTCGTCATTGTATATTACTGTGTGACCAGCAGCTGAGCATCTAGAGTTCCAGTCATTTGGATTTTCGTTGGTGTTTTGGTGTTCAAAGCAAGTTTTCTTAGATTTCTGTATGTTTCCAACCATGTTGAAGTGTATTATTTAAATTTATATGTTTGTACGAAACGATTTACGTTTCATCGCTTGATATAAGCAAGATATGCGACGCAATTTATGCTAAACACAGAGTTAAATCTCACAGTTTACCTTGTAATCCGTCTGCCATCTGTTAACTTTTGATACTGCAGAAGGATTAACCTATATTATTGCCCACAGATTGTTATTTGGGAAATTGCATTGTTTGTGAATGCACCTGGATTTAGTAAAATATTACTGTCAAATTCATTTCGTGTGATCAGACCAATAGTTATTTTGTCTTCAGTCCTCTGCATATGTAGAGCTTTAACGGTTATGTAAAGATGATACTGAATATGTTATTATTCTTGATTAAGAAGTGTCTGATTCTTTTGTGAATATGTACTCATTTAATCTTATACTAATGTTGTGTTTGTTATTTTTAGACAGTATTATTCAGTACACTTTGGAAAGAAGCTCCAGTCTCCTCACTCTTTGTGTCCTGACCGACAACTCAGGAGTGTATACTGCTTATAGTTAGAGCCAGAGCCTAGCAGTCAACAAATAGGCTTCAATACACATCAAATTTTCTCCTGATTTTCATTTCAGACATAAACTGACTGTATTTGCATGAATACTTGCCAAGACTAACTATTTTTGTGTGTATTTGATC
>JAFVLL020012495.1:25859-69244 GCA_021397915.2 Tor tambroides | reverse complement strand
GATCAACTGTCCTGCAAAGTTTAGCTCCAACTCTAATCAAACACACCTGAAGCAACTAATTAAGGTCTTCAGGATCGCGTGAAAATTAAAGGCAGTTGGACCTAAACTTTTCAGGACAGTTGATCTCCAGGAACAGGGTTGGGCACCCCTGTACTAGACTAATAAAAAAAAAAAAAATGCAAACAACATTTTTAAATGACTTCTATTTATGAATAAAGAAGTAGTTTTATGTAGTTCTAACTGGCAACCTAAAATAGCTTACAGTTTTTTTGCTGTAGGTTCTTTAAATAGAATCATTTAACACTGAAATAGATCGATGGACAGATGCTGCCTTGCCTTATTATTTATGAAGAAGAAATGAAGCATGACTTTGAAATGTCGACCAGAAACGAGGTCTATGAAAAATAGCTGACCTTCTTATACTGAGAACATTAGCAACAGCTAATAGTCATTTAACACTAACATTCCATGTTTGAATAATTTTCTTTTATCATATACTGTATGCAGGTTTCTAGTTTTACTGTTCGATACTTCAATGTTTTACTTGCCTTTCTGCACTGCCTTGTTTTTAGTGTTGTCTGAACCATTTAAAGTTTGACTGGACTGTTTGCATTATGCATTAATATAGAAAGATATTGTTACCTTACCTCAAGGCTACAAGTGAAATTTGTAACGTTCATTGTGTTTACAGTGCAGAGTAAAAAAATGCATTTGTTGGCTACAAATTGTTAACGTAGTGCATCAGGCTGTTTTTGCTCGGACGTTTATTCAGTCTCTGATACATGTGACTGTAAGACTGACATCTCCGATTGACTTAAGAGTGCACAAACCTTCACAGAAGAGTACAGCTGCTCAATACAATTGATTTAACATCGTTATTACAGTCACAGTGTTTCTGTGAGCATTGTGGTCCGTCCTTGAACTCGCCTAAATTCTAGTTTGGTGGTTTAAAGCAAACTGCTGCACAGCGAAATAAAGAGAAAATCTTCCTCAAAGCCAGTTTTGTGTACACATTTCCTGAATAATCTCACCGCTGTATCATCTTATTACTGTAATGCAATGATTCTCTTGGGTTTCATTTCATAAAGAAGCATTATATTCCCACTGAGAGAAAAGATGAAATGGGTGAAAGCCAATGCAAGCAGGCATTGTCCTTCTCGGCTGACACGTAATGAGGTCCGACATCCACTTTTAATGCTGTAATGTCTTCAGAAGTACTGCTATTTTATTAAGTCAATGCAAAAATATAAATCATTGTAGCAATAGTGTTATTCTGCAGTATCAATAGTACCGACTTCAGTCAGTGGTGCTCATTCTTACATCCAATTCTCTTTGCAAACTTTACATACTACTATAGAAGTGTTTTCCCATCCAAATTACCTACGTAGGCATCATTTATGTCTGTGTATATACTCCATACATGAAACATGCTGACTGACATGCAGTACTGGGTAGTAATTACATAATCAGATTCCAAAAATGATTTAAAATAATCAGATTACAGTTACTTTTTATGGATTACATGATTACATATTCACACTATGGCAGTAAATTATTCATGAAGTATTGATTCACCTCAATTCTATATGTGACCCTGGAGCACAAAACCAGTCATAAGTCGCTGGGGTATATTTGTAGCAATAGCCAAATATACACTGTATGGGTCAAAATGATCCATTTTTCTTTTATGCCAGAAATCATTAGGATATTAAGTAGAGATCATGTTCCATGAAGATATTTTGTAAATTTCTTACCGTAAATATATCAAAACTTCATTTTTGATTAGTAATATGCATGGCTAAGAACTTCATTTGAACAACTTTAAAGGCGATTTTCTCAATATTTTGATTTTTTTGCACCCTCAGATTCCAGATTTTCAAATATTGTCCGATCCTAACAAACCATACATCAATGGAAAGCTTATTTATTCAGCTTTCAGATGATGTAGAAATCTCAATTTCGAAAAAATTGACACTTAAGACTGGTTTTGTGGTCCAGGGTCACATATTAATTATTGCATTTCATATTATTGATGACAAAGAATGGACTATATATTCATTTTCTTCTCCTTCTGTTTTTTTAGAATGGTACACAATAATCATTGAAGTCTGTGATACACGAAAGTAATCTAAAAGTAATCAGAAAGTGGTCAGACTACATGACCTAATATGTGTCATTTTTACTAACTACAATTTCCTGTCATGTAATTTGTAATCAGTAACGACCTACAATTTCTAAGTAACACTTACAGTATGTGGCTTTGTGCAACTGCATGTTAGCGGGAAAAATGCACTTGCGTATCGCAGTGTTTGTATAGTGCAAAATGAATATAAACAGTCAGTTATGTCTTAAGGGATTGTAAACAGATGGGACAAAATTACTGATGTGTCAAAATAGATCATTAGTGCATTAGTGTAGTAAATGGAGCCTCTTAGACTTGCTGCTGTCTATAATGTCATCGATAATAATCAAACTGCAATAAAGCTGAGAAAAAAATGACTTACTGCTCTTGTCTGGAAAACTTTAGTAGCTTTATTAAATAAGTCCTACAGCTAGAATTTGAAAGCACTGTGTTTCTTTGTTTTTCTTTATTACTGACTCTTTACTTATATTTAGTTAGTTGAAAATTACACGACTACGTTAAATTGTCTTTATTTATTATTCGTTTTTAAATGGTTATTCATGTAGCTCAAACAGTAAAGCAGATCATGGGTTTGATTCCAAAGGAAAACCAGAACTGACTAAATGTGTGCTTAAATGTGAATTTAATGTATTAAATTCGTAATGTATTAATCAATAGCATTGTTTTTAATCAAGGTATTTTTTTTTTATCAAGAACAAAATAGCTTTAACTGAATTTGTCAGTTTTTAACTGGTTTTTAAGAGTAAATTAGATAAAACAATAAAGTGCATTGTGTATTAATATGTAATATAGACTAAATAAAACAAGCATTAAAATGTTTTTAAATCAATTTATTTTAAAGCAAGTGTTACAATATAATTTTTATTTTATTCGTTTTACTGATGGACAAAATAGAGCATGACAGTCTGTCAAAGGGGCAAGCAATGGTTATGGGGTAGGGCTGGGCGATATATCTCATGCGATATGCATGCGCATCTCGTCAGTGAAGCCGGTTCCTTGATTGGCGGTAAATCTCCATCACCTGTTTTCAAATGGAGCGGCGTTTAATACACACAGCCGTAGATCACTTAGAAGCTACGCAATATCGCGTTCATTATCGAAGGCGATTCATCTGCGATAATGAACGCGAGATTGCGTAGCTTGTCAGTGAACTACGGCTCTGTGTATTAAATGCCGCTCCATTTGAAAACAGGTGATGGAGATTTACCGCTAATCAAGGAACCGGCTTCACTGACGAGATGCGCATGCATATCACATGACATATATCGCCCATCCCTATATGGGGTAACCTGTAAGTACTGTAAATGGTCAAGTTTTTAATTGTTACTGTAAGTTACTTTGCATGGAAGGTGGGCACAGAGAGTAGTTTGCGCTACATTCATTATCCAGCACTTTGATGTGAAGGATTGTACATTTTCCATTATTTTTATCTGTCAGTAAATATAGTAACTTCTGCTCTTTGTGTTGTGACATGCATCACTCCTCCAGAGCTTTGATGGCAGGAGCTCTTATAGTTTGATCAAGCGTTGTTTCAGGTTGTTGGTTTTTCTGTTTTTTACCGTGGGAGTGCTGCTAAAGTTTAAAAACACAATAGACCAGATCCAACCTTATTTATTTTATCTGTCAAAATGATGGAAAGTGCTTTGAATCGTCTATTAATGTTCTTAAAATTCAGCACAAAACACACTTTAGCCTCTGTCCTCAGCTTTCTAAAATCTATTCACAATGAAGCGTTAAAGCTTTTGGATGTTTGATATGACACACACACACACACACAAGCTAAAGCCTTGGTCTTAGAGGCCCGTGGGTGATTTTGTTATTGTGATTACATTATAATGCTGCAAACAGAATGATAACCAGCAATTCAACTTCCTTCATTAACATTCATCATGGATCACAGTACAGAACGAGCACTGAATCTACTCAATATTACAACATGCTGCATTTTATTTCCCATGATAAAGGGGAATGAAGCCCTAAAGCACATCTTTTAAGCATGTTAACAGACATATATTGGTTGCGTATTGTTGAGAACAATATCACACATTCCTTTGAATACTAAGAGTCAAGTGATTCGTTTTTGCTGGACTTGTCAGCAAACATCGATTTTGAAATGCTTTTAGTGAAGTCTCTTGTGCTCACCTAGGCTGCATTGATTTGATCAAAAATACAGTAAAAACAGTAATATCGTGAAATATTTGTACAATTTGAAATAACTATTTTAGATCTAAATATATTGTAAAATGTGATTTATTTCTGTGTTGCGCAGCTGAATTTTCAGCATCATTACTCCAGTCTTCAGTGTCATGTGATCCTTCAGAAATCATTTGATTTGCTGCTCAATTAATATTTGGTGTTAAAAACAGTTTTTGGGGCCTAATATTTTTTTCACAGCATTTATTTAAAATAGAAACTTTTGTAACGTTATAAATGTTTTTACTGTCACTTTTAATCAATTTAATGTATATTTGCTGAATAAACGCATTCATTTCTATTAAAAACGTACATTTGATTGGTAGTATATCATGGCTTCTGCATAAATATTTAGCAGCACAACTGTTTTCAACACTGATAATAATGTTTCTTGAGCAGCAAAACAGCATATTAGAATGATTTCTGAAGGATCACGTGACACTGAAGACTGAAGTAATGATGCTGAAAATTCAGCTTTGATCACAGAAATAAATTACATTTTACAATATATTCACATAGAAAATGGGTATTTCAAATTGTAATAATATTTCACAATTTTTACTGTATTATTGATCAAATAAATGCAGCTTTGGTGAGCAGAAGAGACGTCAATACAACATTTAGAAATCATAATGTTTCCAAAATTTTGGCAAGTGCTGTACGTTTAATCCTGCTGCCCTGAATGAATGGCGTCGACTGTCTGGCTGAATGTCTCAGCGCCTTCAATCATGGCTTCACCCAAAAGACAACTGAGCATCCAGAACATGTTTGTCCTTGTATCTCAGAGAGAACAAGATGGTGCGCAGCCTCTTTATATGCATGACGTGACAGACATGTGAAGGGCGGGACTTATGCGCCATCTGCCAATGATTTTCTTCAGGCTTCAGCAGTGGCTGAAAAGAAAGGGAACAGAAATATTACATTCTGAGCGCATTCATATCTTGTGATATTAATTATTATGGATGATTTCCATGCAGTCGCTGCTCTGTCTGATACAGGAGCACACAAACACAGAGGAGAATTCAGAAACACTCAGGGATTCATGCATGAGAATCACTCCTTTGTGTTTTTACAGATTAAATGCACTGCAAGACAGTTTATTCATCCATTCATCTTTCTTGATGTTTATCCTGTATGGGGTTGTGGGAGTGCTGGGAACTAGCCTGCGTCCCGTGCTAAAGGCAGGAAAACAGTCTGGGAAAAGTCTATCACAGGGCTCACACACACACACACACACACACATATATGTTCGTTTTTGTGAAAAGTGGGGACATCCCATAGGCGTAATGGTTTTTATACTGTACAAACTGTATGTGCTATTGCCCTACACCAACCCTACACCTAACCCTACCCCTTACAGGAAACTTTCTGCATTTTTAGATTTTCAGTACACTCCATTCTGTGTGATTTATAAGCGTTTTGAAAAGTGGGGACATGGGGTAATGTCCTGAAAAGTCACCTTCTCCTTGTAATACCTATGTCATACCTTTGTCATTATACAAATCTATGTCCTGACTTTTCACAAAAACGCGCACACACACACACACACACACACACGGGCAATTTATCATCTTCATTTCACCTGCATATCTTTCAGTTGTGAAGGATACCGAAGCCTACACATGGAGAACATTAGGGGTGAAGCGATTCACTCAGCTCACAATATTATGCATTTTGACAATATTTTGGACCAATAAATAAATAAAATCAAATAAAAATAAATACATAAGTAAATTAAGTAATTGCACTTAATTATAAATGAAACTAAAATAAACCATTTTTATTTCCCAAAACATTTACAATATTAATTATTCATTAATATTTTGAATTAGCTTTTTATATTTTCAGTTTTCATTTTAATTTAGTTTCAGTTTTAGTAATTTTCTTATGTGCTTTCGTCTTTTTAAATATTTAAAAAAAAAAAAATTATATTTATTTTTATTCCAGTTTTAGTGACTTTAGTATGTCAGCATAAACATATTTTTAGTGAGTTTCCAAAGCAACATTTCTAATTGGATAAATGTTTTTCATCTAATATTGTTATGTTTTATTTCAGCTTTATTTTAATTTTTTTAATATTTCAATTTTATGTTGAATATATCTTTTTAAAAAAAACAAAAATATGTCTAGTTTTTATTCATTTTGATTTCAGTTTAAATTTTAGTTCAGTTTTAGTATATCAAATGAAGCTAAAAAATGAAAAAAATTTTTTGAAAAAGTTTATTTGAATAATTTTAAGGTCAGACTTTATTTTAAGGTCCAATTCTCACTATTAACTACAACTTTTCTAATTTGCTGCTTATTAGCAGTTAGTAATGTAGTTGTTAAGTTTAGGTATAGTGTGGATTAAGGGATCTAAAATATGATCATGCAAAATAAGGCATTAATATGTGCTTTATAAGTACTAATAAACAGACAATATGCTAGTAATATGCAAGCTAATTAATAGTGGGAATAGTTTTTTTTATGCTTTTAGTTGCATTTGACTACAGTAACCCTGGCCGTCTCAAATCGGTCTCTTCTGACCACTTGTGAGCGAATTACATGGGGAGGGTTTACATAGCAAAACTATGTCTGTGTTGACAAAATGTAAGAAATTTAAATGTCATTTAAATGCTCTCTCTCCTGTTCCCGCAGTACCAACAGTCTCTGATGATGTTACATCAACACTGCAGCCTAGAAGATCCACGCCTGCCATCAGGACCACCGCTCTCAGCATCACCCAGAGACCAGCGCTCAACGTCAGCATCAGTCCTGACCCAGCAGCAGCGGAGCGGCCCGACTCTCCGCCGCCGGACCCCAGCTCCAGCCCGCCGCCCCCCAGCAGGCGCTTCTGCGCCGCGGCCGAGCGGAGAGGCATCTCCTGGCCGCAGACGCAGAGAGGAGCCACTGTGGAGCGGCCCTGTCCTAAAGGAACTCGAGGTGCGTCTGCTCTGGAAACATTCGGGTTATTTCTGCAATTAGCGTCAGGAATCTGGCTGTCGTTAGTGCAGCAGTGACACCTCTGCCGGCCTGTGCCGTATTCAGCATGTGGCGTTTCGTATTTGAATGGCATCCATATGGAAAGATTTGCACTCTGTAGCAGAGTTAGTATGTAAATGTTATGCAGTGCTGTTTCTAATAGAAAATGTTTTCATAGCATAAATATTTTATTACAAACTCGCAACAGATACACTACCAGATTTTTAGCGTTTTTTATAGACACCAAGCCTGCATTTATTTGATCCAAAATACAGCAAAAGCAGGAAACCTTTGAAATATTTTTACTATTTAAAATAACTGTTTTCTATTTGAATATATTTTAAAATGTATATTACTCCTGTGATTTCAAAGCTGGATTTTCAGCATCATTACTCCAGTCACATGATCCTTCAGAAATCATTCTAATATTCTGATTTGCTGCTCAAGAAACATTTATTATTATTATTATTATTATTATTACTATCAATATTTAAAACAGTTGAGTACATTTTCAGGATTCTTTGATGAATGGAAAGATCCAAAGATCAGCATTTATCTGATTAACATTATACGCTACACCATTCAAAAGCTTTTTTGGGGGAAAGAAATGATAGAAATTAATACTTTTATTTAGCAAGGATGCTTTAAATTGATCAAAAGTGATGATAAATACATTTATAATGTTACAACAGATTTCTATTTCAGATAAATGCTGTTCTTCTGAACTATCTAAACCTTTTTTTTTAAACCTGAAAAAATTCTTAGCTGTTTTCAACATAATAATAATAATTTCTTTTTTGTTTGTTTGTTTTGAGCAAATCAGAATGATTTCTGAAGTATCATGTGCCTGGAGTAATGATGCTTAAAAATTCATCTTTGAAATCACAGGAGTAATATCACAGGATCAAATAGGATAACAGGATCCAGAAAACTTTGGATCAAATAAATGCAGGCTTGATGAGCAAAAGAGACTTTTGACTGGTAGTGTGTAGTCCTAATTAAACACTTTGAAAAGTTTTAATCTTAGAATGAATATGATTCTGATGTAAATGAGGACCTGTGCTGATCTTAAAGTCAGTGTTGAATGGGTTTGGCCCTTCTGTCGTCCTCCAGGAATCGCTCTGTTCCTCTGCACGGCTGCTGACGGGACCTGGAGTCCTAAAGGTCCTGATCTCAGTAACTGCACGTCCCACTGGGTGACACAGGTGGCACAGAAGGTGAGTCACAAATAGTTGCTATAATGCACTTTTCATGGTTCGCATTGTTGCAAAGCAGCTTTACTGAAAATCATGATTTTAATGTTTATAGTTCATGCCTTATAGTCGCATTTAGCAGATTAGAGCAGAGCAATAATATAGGTCAATTTTGCAAACAAACAACAACAAAAAAAAATGGCCATGCTGTTAAGATTTGCTGTATAGTATATTTTGCATGAGTGTACTGTATGTTTGCAAGTAATGTTCACTAGATATTAACTGATTATGTATGCAAATGATGTTGGATATAATGTTTCTTGAGCAGCAAATCAGCATATTAGAATGATTTCTGAAGGATCATGTGACACTGAAGACTAGAGTAATGATGCTGAAAATACGGCTTTGATCACAGGAATAAATTACATTTTACAATATATTCACATAGAAAACAGTTATTTTAAATTGTAATAATATTTCACATTATTAGTGTTTTTACTGCATTTTTGATTGAATAAATGCATCCTTGGTGATAAGTTAATAGTTTTATTTAGCAATAATGCATTTCAACTGTATATGAACTTTATATTCATTGAAAAATAAATATATCATGGTTTCCACAAGAATGTGAAGCAGCAAAAACTTTTTTCATCAGTGATAAACCATTTTTAATTACCGAGTACCAATAATTAAGCAGCAAATCAGCATATGATAATGATTTATGAGAAAAAGTTACATTTTACAATATAGTCAAATAGAAAACAGCTGTTTTTTTTTTTTAATCTAATACTAAAATTGCAATTATATGATTAAAACTAAAACCTTTAATCAAATAATTGCTGCTATGGCGACCATAACAGACTTCCTTCAAAACCATCAAAAACGTAATAGTAGTCTGTAGTGTATATTTCTGTATATGGGTGTACTGTAAGTATGCAGGTAAAGCAGGATGCACTAACTATCCAACTTTTAATTTGTTGCTGGGCAATAATTCTGGTATGATCTGATGCAGTCTAAGGATAGCAAAATAGACGGACATAAAATTTCTAAAATCACACACTATTTTCCACATACCATTTACAAAAAAAATGAAATAAATAAATAAAATAAATGAAGAAAATTGTTTAATACAAAGAGGAACTGACACTTATGATTATTGGGGAAGCATCAGACTGATATATTTTGGTCTATTAATGCTCAAGGCAGTATATGAGTTTTTAACTCAGTAGAGAGCCAAAAAAAAATTCAATGACAAATTCTACATAGAAAAATATTCTCTGAGCTGATTTACGGGTCTATTAGTATGAATTGAGTTGGATGTTTAGATTGATTCTGATTCTTCTTCCAGATCCGGAGTGGAGAGAATGCTGCGAATCTGGCGAATGAGTTGGCGCGTCACACTCAGGGTCCCGTGTACGCGGGCGACGTCAGCTCCTCTGTGCGCCTCATGGAGCAGCTGGTGGATATACTGGACGCACAGCTGCAGGAGCTCAAACCCAACGACAAAGACACGGCCGGACGCAGCTTCAACAAGG
The DNA here is from genome assembly GCA_021397915.2 of Tor tambroides. Lineage (NCBI taxonomy): Eukaryota > Metazoa > Chordata > Actinopteri > Cypriniformes > Cyprinidae > Tor > Tor tambroides. Next base: position 59,219 of record JAFVLL020012495.1, on the reverse strand, counting down.
TACAGTACACTACATGTCCGCCTAGAGCCACTGTGATTTCTGGATGTTGTTTTGTTTGATTTGATAAAGCTTGAGTCGTCAACAGTTCTGGTTTGACAATCTCTTCAGGAGATGTTTTAATCATGACAAATTCAGTGACCACCAAAAGCTCATTTATGCTTTAAAACTTTAACAAAGTTGATTAGTGAGAAAATTCCAGTCCCTGTTGTTAGTTTATGTGTCATTTCTTATTTTGAGTCAAGCCCTTACAGCATCGCCACTGAGGCTTATATTGCAATTTAATTTTGTTTAATATTTTTTATTTCTTCCACATGGAAGAATATAGATTTATATATTCATTTATATAAAATATTAATATAGAATATAGAATTTTCAAGGTACCAAAGCCTTCAATCAAATATCATTCCCTCTACACATTTTGCCAAGATCACATTATCTGAATTATATACTATCCAGATTTCTTGTATAGTTCTGTGCTATTACTGGATGTCAGAGAACCTGATACTTGATGTATGAAAGAGCAACCTCTGAGCAAAACCATTTTCCTCGTGTGGAAATTGTGGGGAGCAGATTTAAACAGAGGTGACAGTGAAATTCAGCATCATTGCATCACTCAGCCCTACAACAACATCTTGGCCCAAAGCACCACAAAACATATAATAACAGAATAAATAAAAGATACATACATACATACCTACACACATATATATATATATATATATATATATATATGGAATGTGTAGTTTCAAAAATGCAGTGAAGTATGTAGTATTAAAAATAAAGCTTAACATTTCTTAAATGTTACTTTCCTTATTGTAATCTTATAATATTATGACTTTAATCACATAATGATACAACTTTGTTGCTATGATAGTATTCTTGTCATTTTTACTTTTTTTTTTTTTTTTTTTTAAATATTACTGCTTTAATCTGTTAATGTTTTAACTTCATTAAGTTTATTCTAGTAAAAGGCCTATTACGAAAATAAAATGATTCCAATTTCATGATAAATATTAATACTTTGTTCTCAAAATCTTCTTCTTTCTTCTTCTGGCAGCTGCCGTTGAGTTTAATGGATTTTCTGGCTTCGTGTGAAAGCGTGCTCTAATGTTTCCATCTCCATATTTCCCTCCTCAGCCAGTGCCTTATAGAAGAGAGATGCACATTCAAAGACATGTTTAATTGAAGTGGGGTTAATGGACGTGCTCTACAGTGTCCTTTTATACTCTATATGACCTCAGCTTTGAATATATACAGATATTTCTTCAGCTATAGGCACTTTTTGCCCTGTGGACTTTCAGAAATGAAGAACACACTTTTCAAGCTCAGTAATAGGTTATGTAAGTTGCCTACTAACAATGACAACAGAACGATATATGAAAATGCATTTCTCTCTGTTAAGGTCAGTTTCATAATCTGCATTCTATGTATTCTAAAGACAAGCAGTAAGTAATATTTTGACACCTTTTGTGTACAATTGCAGCTTTACAGAAACTGCATACAAAACATGTTCTGTTCACATACTGAAATGTACATTGCTTTATTATATTTAATCTTAAGCATACAATTCAAAATGTTCATTTTCAATGAAAAACAAAAACAGTTTTAATGTGCAAACAAACATAAAAATCAGTTACTGGAACCTAAAAGTGCCTGTAGTTGAAGCGACACACATACATGATATGGCTAACATATAGGGTCTTATTTGTGCTCTTTCTCTTTCCCTCTCTCTTTCTGTGTGTGTGTGTTGTTCCTAATCTTCCGTTTTTGTGTTTGAAACCAAAAAAAGCGTCAAAAAAGAGAGCGGACTTGCAGGGCCTATATGAAGGTATATACGGACACAATCCCAGAATTCCCTTCACCTGCTCTGCTGCATGCAGCTTGTTTGTCTGGCTGGAAGTCCATCTGTCTGTTGTCCTGCTGAGTCTGTCTTTCTGCTGATACGCGACTCTCTTTTAGGGCAGTTCTGCCTCGGTGTCTTTCTGTTCTGTGTTGCTTTCACCATCCTCCTCTTTTCTGTTCACCTCCTCCTTACCGCTTGTCTGTCTTAAAGCAGTAGTTCACCCAAAAATGAAAATTTGCTGAAAATGTGCTCACCCTCAGGCCATCCAAGATGCAGATGAGTTTGTTTCTTCATCAGATCTGGAGAAATGTAGCATTACATCACTTGCTCACCAATGGATGCTCTGCAGTGAATGGGTGCCGTCAGAATGAGAGTCCAAACAGCTGATAAAAACATCACAATAATCCACAGCACTCCAGTCCATCAGTTAACATCTTGAAAAGACAAAAGCTGAAACAAATCCATCATTAAGACATTTATAACAAGTCCATAATCCATAATAACACTTTGGTCTGGTCTGAATAAGGAAAGAAATCTGCACCGATCAAGCAGCGTTTACAAGCCAAAACAGCTCTAAACAAATGTGTGGCTGGATTTTGATGTGAGAGACAACAGGAGATGAACTTTTTCACTGGAGGAAGCGTTATTATGGATTATGGACTCATATTTTGGCCTAAAGCAATGGTTTGGAGTTAAAATGTCTTAGTGATGGATTTGTTTCTTGCAAACATGCAGCTTTTGTCTTCTCCAGATGTTAACTGATGGACTGGAGTGCTGTGGGTTATTGTGATGTTTTTGTGATGTTTTTATCAGCTGTTTGGACTCTCATTCTGACGGCACCCATTCACTGCAAAGTGATGCAATCAGTGTCACATGTGATGCAATGCTACATTTCTCCAAATCTGATGAAGAAACAAACTCCTCTACATCTTGGATGGACATGAGGGGGAGAACATTTTCAGCAAATTTTCAGTTTTGGGTGAACTATACACTCTCTGTTCTCCTGTTGATTCTGAATAATTGGATATCTGGCTGGTTTCTGCTCATCTTTCTGTCTGCTGCTGTTCTTTGTCTGAGTAATTGACATCCTGCAGTCGCGATCACTCGGGTCTGTCAGCTGATAATGTGATCAAAGTGTGTTTGCGCTCTCTTCCTCACCTGCTTCTGTCTGAGCAGTTCACGCTGCGGTTTCGTTCTCTTGCATTTCTTTGTAATCTTTTATGCATATCTCTGCTGTAGTGTTTTCATCTTTTATTACATGTTTCAGTCAGTTATTCAGAGCTGCACCTGTGAGAGAATAATGTCACATTATTGCTTTTTTTTTCTTTCATGTGCTGATGTATTTCCTTTTGAAACAGGAAGTTGGAGTGGGACATTCTGAAACAGCCAATAGGCTTTAGTTTTTGTCACAGTCATGGACTATGATTTGCTTGTCGTATTAAACACAAAAAATGGATACAGGCATAAGTGCAAGATGAGTCAGCAGTATCTTCAGTCAAATTTTGTTACAAAATTGAGCTTTGCTCCATCAGTCACTCAAGACTGTGTTTTGGTTTTGTCCATTTGATGAGTTTTCATTTAGGTTTTGGGATTCGCTTTCGATTATTTCACCCACCGTACAGTTTTCCAGGACACACTGAAAAAAGAATGGGTTTACTTTGAAACCATTTCACTCAGAAATTGCTAGTAAATTTCACAAATAATTACAAAGAGGCAGGAACATTGAATTAAACTGGAAATTGGGGTTTGTGGGTTTTGTGCCTTAATTCGCACTTCCACAATTAAAGGCCTTAAAAAGGTCATAAATCAGAGCAGAAACTCTTAAATTCATAAAATCATTGCTTTAAATGTTGCATGCATTGCAAAAAAAATAAAAAATAAATCAAATCAAATCAAATCAGTGTTCATTTCCAAAATAAATATCTAAACACCTTTAAATCAAAATACATTTACTTGAGATGCAAATGTGAATTCTTAAAAAAAAAAAAAAAAAAAAATACAATTGAGTTTTTGCTTAAAACAAGGAACAGATATGTCAATTGTGTATGAAAACAAGAAAACATTCTCAGAAAACAAGACTACTTGTGTTATTTTGCTTCTCAAATAAATGTATCTTGATTTCAGAAGTTTTAGACATTTGCACTGGAAAAGTACAACATTTTTTTTTTTTTAAGTTTTTGTAGTGTGATCAGAAGGTACAGTAAAAACCATTTCCATATTCTAGTGGTTGGAAGCTGAGCTATTCAAGGATTTTTAGTAAAATGAATTAAAGTAATGAAGATTGGTTGGAAGTTGTATTTTTAAATTTGAATATATCTTGAAAGTAACTTGAATGTTCTCTTTGGTTTATTCCTTACATTTTCTTTAATGGGTTTAAAAAAGTCTTAAATTTGCCTTCACAAAACCTGCAGAAACCCTGTGAAATTTTAAAGCTGAAAGATTGAAATGATATTTTTTTGTAAAATGTACTGCAGTAATCTTTGTTTTATTGATGACATAATAATTTTTTACAGCAGATATGCATCGCTCTTCATAAATGCATAAAGCTAGTGAGATTGAGTGTCGCCTGGATAAAATGAGAAAAATCCATCTCCGTTTTCTGTACATGTATTTAAAAGTCCTTCACAAACTTCTGACTGTCGAGACTTGTTTGATGGTAACAGCTGATGTCGTCAGTGCGTTTGGCTGTATGCCTTCAGCCGAGCGTCAGATCTGAAAGAAACCTTACAGCCCGCAAGGCCACTCGCACTTCAGACGGCCCACACGCCACTCAGTCAATGCATGTCCATAATAGCTTGACAAGCAGCGAGAATAGGGCTGTGAACACTACTTGTGGCTCAGCAGATGCTTTTGACTTCCTGTAGTGTAATTGCTGGGGGATCTCACTGGAGTAATCATGGGTTAAGTGTCCTGCCATTATTGCGTGTCTTTCAAGGGCTCTGTGGTAATGAGATCCTCTCACAATCTCTACAGTTAGCAGGTCGCCCCGTCTGGGACTCAAGTGCAGGAGCCTTTGCAAGTCCTTTAGAAGTTCAGAGTGAAGTTAACATTTTAATTAATTTACATATTTTTTGATTCTAAATTGTTTAAACTTTCGATTTTGTTTTGTAGGTTGTATTATCTTCATTTATAACATTTAAAAAAAAAATTAATTGAAACATATTCAATATTTTAAGTTTAATTTATTTCCATATTTTAAAAGGCTAAGTATTAAACATACATTAAAAAAAAATATGTCCTTGCAATGCTGAGCAAACAAAAGCTTGGGAAAAGGGGGAAAGGGCCACATTTATGATGTATAAGCAGGATGAATTTCTGTATAAATCTCAAAAATCATTCTTACGTGAATGAATGCTTTGAACTGAATGTTAAAATGTATATAAGAGTGGCTTTAAACAAATGATCTATGCAGAAATCTGTTTTATTCATGAAATTTGTTCTGTTTGAGGCTTTTAAATAAGGAACAAAATAAAGTATATGATAATGCTTAAAGTTCTCTTAATATGCTGTATCATACACAAATTTCAAAGGCCTCTATATTATCAACATAATCAAATCTTTGTTGATAAACCTGTCACACAATCTGCTCCATGCGTTCTGTCATCTGATTGATAGTTGACTTTTTTTAGTGAGTAAAAGATCAGCTCATGCTTCACGTGTCTCTTTGCTGTCAAAATTTTCCCAATTTTTTTCAAGTAAATGTAAGAATAACTGTAATATATTGATAATATTTCAAGAAGAACACTACTGGAGTGAAGCAGCTTGGCTTTACTTGATTATCCAGACATCATTTTTATAAAAATCAGTGAGTCTCAAATATGATCATCATGATTGCATTGCATTATATGTGACTCTGGACCACAAAACCAGTCTTAAGTGTCAATTTTTTCAAAATTGAGGTTTATACATAATCTGAAAGCTGAATAAATAATCTTTCCATTGATGTATTGTTTGTTAGGATAGGACGATATTTGGCCGAGATACAACTATTTGAAAATCTGGAATCTGAGGGTGCAAAAAAATCTAAATACTGAAAAAATCACCTTTAAAGTTGTTCAAATGAAGTTCTTAGCAATGCATATTACTAATCAGAAATCAAGTTTTGACATATTTACAGTAAGAAATTTACAAAATATCTTCATGGAACATGATCTTTACTTAATATCCTAATGATTTTTGGCATAAAATAAAAATTGATCATTTTGACCCATACAATGTATTTTTGGCTATTGCTACAAATATACCCCAGAGACTTAAGACTGGTTTTGTGCTCCAGGGTCACATATGTTTGGATCATTAAATCTTACTAAGATATATTATTGGGAGACATGGAGTATATTTATATAATTTTATGTAAGTATCTGCTGTACTCTTTTAAGGGTCTCATTGATTTACATTACATGTCCATATAAATATCCGGATCTGCACCAAATTGCATATTTTTGCTCAGTTTGGGCCTCTGAACAAAACTTAGCTGTGTTTCCTCCATATTCTCAGTATTTTAGACTATATGAGCCATAAAAGCCTGATGCATCAAACATGACACCCAATATAAACAAATAATGCATGCAGAAAGGTTCAATAAATTGCTCGCTTTTTAAAAAAAAAAAATTTTTTTTTGACTATGATTTCATATGTCAGACTTTACAAGGTTAAAACCCCCCTTTAAACCCGAAAGCACTGCAGTTGCCTTGGGATTCGTTAATTGAATTGCATACTGATGAAGTCCAATGCAAATGAAATGGATACCAATGAGAACATCCCGTTTTCTGGAGTTTTTCTCTAATGTGCAAGCCACTTCCAGTCCGATAATGCTTTTTACTTTACAGAAAGATTTTTTTTGTGACAGCACGGCCGTTAGATCCTGTTACAGATAGGAACGCATGCAATATTGATCCCCAGCAGGAAATTTAATATGACATTCAAGTAGGTTGTGTAGACTGCAGTTGGTGTGGGAAACCCAGTGGACTCTCATGTCCAGTAGTGAAGGCAGAGAAACTTGATCTTTGGCGAACTACAGAAACTGTTTGGAAATGATGAATAATTGGTAACGGAACCACAAAATGTGTTTACAATCCCGCTGATCCCGCTAATGAAAGGTGGCAGAAACACACCCAACACACATTTTTGTAGGAATTACACTAGTTGTACAGTGTTTCATTTCCCATCATGTCACAAGTCTCATTCGGTTCTCTTCTCTCCAGTGTATTCCATGTGCTGGATCGCATTTTTCCCCGCGAAAAACGAAGGAAAAATATCAACCGCCTGTCATTTCTCTTGTTTCCATGGTTACAGGCCATTGTGGATACGGTTGACAACCTCCTGAGGCCAGAAGCCCTTAAATCCTGGGAGGACATGAATTCCACAGAGCAAACACATGCCGCCACTATGTTACTCGATACCCTGGAGGAAGGAGCCTTTGTCCTCGCAGACAACCTGATCGAGCCCGCTGTCGTCAGAGTGCCTGCTGAGAACATCAGTAAGTGCTTTCATCCTAGCCGCCAACTTTTGATGTAAATGAAGTTTCGATTCCAGCCACGTGTCTGACCTGCTGCTCATGACTGATGGAGTTTTCCAGGAGTGGTGTTTGTGTTTGAAAGCCAAAGCAGAAGGAAACAGAACTGGCAGGAATGCTTGGAAGAAGCAGAAAGGTCATTTCACACAAACTCAGACCAATGCTGGAATAATCAAGTAGTTCACCCAAAAATGAATGTTTGCTGAACATTTATTCATCCTCAGGTCACCCAAGGTGTAGATTAGTTTCTTCATCAAAGCACTGCATCACTTGCTCACCAGTGGATCCTCTGCAGTGAATGGGTGCCGTCAGAATGAGAATCCAAACAGCTGATAAAAACATCACAATAATCCACACCACTCCAGTCCATCAGTTAATGTATTGAGAAGAAAAAAGCTGAAACAAATCCATCATTAATACATTTTTAACTAACTATGATATAATCAGGAGAGAAATCTGCACAGATCAAGCAAGTCAAAAGAGCTCTAAACAAATATGTGGCTGGATTTTGATGTGAGAGACAACAGTGGATGGGCTTTTCACTGGAGGAAATGTTATTATGGATTATGGTCTCTGATTTAAAGTTAAAAACATCTTAATGATGGATTTGTTTTTTTACAAACACACAGCTTTTGGCTTCACAAGATGTTATCTGATGGACTGGAGTGCTGTGGATTATTGTGCTGTTTTTATCAGCTTGTTTGGACTCTCATTCTGACGGCACCCGTTCACTGCAGAGCATCCATTGGTGAGCAAGTGATGTTAACGTTTGTGATATAAATGCCATGCTTTGTCAGTCCAGTTGAGTTTAGCTTTTTATCTGTCAATTTGAATAATGAGGCTCAATACAAAGTAAGGCTGTAAGGTCAAATTTAAATTTTGAACATTCATCAAATTTAAGATAAAAGTGCACATTACATTCCACTAAAATATTTTGAAGAAAAATCTAAAAAAGAATCATAGACAATGAATTTATGCACTAATTAGAATGTGCAAAACATGCTGTCATTGCACTTTTTCCATAACAATGTATTAAAATATGGACATTGACTAACTAAAGCACAAAGAATTAATTTTATTACAATAGTGTACACCTTGTAGTACACATTGTAGTAACATTTCACAATATTACTGAATTTTTAACCAAATAAATGCAGCCTTGGCAAACAAAGAATGAACTTTCAAAAACGAAATCTTACCAACGCCAAATTCCTGAGCGATAGTGTACATTAATATATAAAATATTTGAAAGTTTGGTTTCATTTTGCACTTTCTTGTCAACCTAAATGTTACTTTCATCAAAAAATAAGGTGCTATTTTAGTGAGAGTTAGCATGTTGAGTATTGACTAAACTTAGAGATTTTTCGTTACACAATCAAACAGTTTTGTGAAATTATCACTCAAACTGGCCTGAGAGCTTAGGTTAAATCTTTTGATTTTATTATTTTATGCAGTATAATTTTGAAGAAATTCATTTTTTCTTGGTAATAATAAATACACTATGACACAATGCGGTTGGGTTTGTATTTATTATTGCACCCTCTTGTGGACTGTTGATTGAAAAATCTGATGTCCACTGATCTTTTCCTGTAACTGAAATGATGCCTTTGGAGATTTGGAAATATTTAAGTGAAAAATGTGAATTTTTTCAGCCTTGTTGACAGCCGTGCTGCATTGACATTGAACATTTGGCAAATGGATATAGTCTTTTGCACATTGCTGCAGTGCGTCTGGAACAGTTAAGCATTTGAAACAGGCATATTCAGCTGCAGATCCTCAGAGGTAAAGAAATAGTATAGAGAGCAGATAAATTATTAATTAATCAGGCAACTAGCATATAAGACAGTATGCAAATCCAACTTACTGAAGCAGCAGAAGAACTTCAGCAGGATTTACAGTAGCAGATTCACTCCAGTTACTGTTTCTTGTACCTTCTTCAGCTCTGAGTATAATTATGTGTGAATTTAAACTGAGCAGGATTTTTTTTCTCTCTCTCACTGACTTTCTGTGCTCATCTTCAGCTGGAGAGCTCTGCAGCAGTATGCTATTCAATCAATAGATGTTCTTGGCTTATAAAAATGTTTTTTATCAAAGCATTTTGTCTCCTATGAAGCTCTCGATTTTGTACATGCTTAGATGATGAAGGTTATTGCGGGTTTATTGAATATACTGTTCATCAGATGTGTTATCATTGGTCTCAGTGAATGTGTGTTTGAGGGCCTGTAGGTTATAACAGTGCTTTAAATGAGAGTAACCAGCACTGCTTTTGCTGCCACACACCTCCATCTCTGCAGATATCAGATTTCTTGGTGAGGCCGTTGAAAGAGAAGAAAAGACGGAGCGATCCTGCTTAATTTAGAGAACCTTTCCCGGCAGATTCGATCTGGGCTCCAGAAATCATTGGGCTGATTGCTATTTACAGCCACAGATATGAGAATCTCCCAGGCAGCGAATAATGCAGGAATCTGAGCCGTTGACGGCTGTACAAGAGTTTACAGTGAACGAGTCCAATCTCAGGTTGATTTCAGGCTGAATGTAGCAGTCTGCCCTTCTTGAGTTTGCTAACCAAGGTTTAGCATTCTTCACACGTCTTTTCTTCTTTTTTTATAGTTCACTATACAAACTGATGTATAATCAGTTTCTACAACAGCACAGTATACGTACTGTATGCAATCTGGATTACATATTGCAATTATAAAAATTATATATTTGTAATTATAAATATACTTCAGTGCTTCAGACCTATGTGCCCTCTAGAAGCTTGCGTTCTGCAAGTGAACGACGCATTATTGTTCATCCCAAAGAGTCATAAAATCACTTTCACAGACTTTTACTTTAACTGTTCCCACCTGGTGGAATGACCTGCCCAACTCAATCCCAGCAGCTGAGTCCTTAGCCATCTTCAAGAAACGGCTAAAAACACATCTCTTCCATCTTTATTTGACCCTCTAACTCTAGCACTCTCCATTCTAATTCTATTTTGAATCTGTCTTCTTTTTAGTTATATAAAAAAAACACACCCTTGACCCTCTATCAATTGCATATTTATTCTCTAACTGCTAGTTTTTCTTTAAAAACTAACACTAGCTTTCTCAAAAACCCAAAAAAAACCTTGCTATGTGTACTGCGTTAGGCTAATCGAGACTTGTCATAGCACATATTATTGCTCTTTTGTTGGTTTTGATTGCTTCTATCGTCCTCATTTGTAAGTCGCTTTGGATAAAAGCGTCTGCTAAATGACTTAATGTAATGTAAATGTAATTAGATTATATTACGCTTTAATATACTCAGTCAGATTACAGCTACTTTTTTATTGATTACATACAGCATTTGTCAAAAGTTTGGAAACATTATGATTTTTAAATGTTTTAAGTCTCTACTGCTCACCAATTTGATCAAAAATACAGTAAAAGTAATATTGTGAAATATTACGATTATGATTTGAAATGTTTTCTGTTTAAATATATTTTCAAATGTAATTTATTTCTGTGATCAAAGCTGTATTTTCAGCATCATTACTCCCCTCTTCAGTGTCACATGATCCTTCAGAAATCATTCTAATATGCTGATTACATATTAAAAATGTTCATAATTTATTCATTCCAATTTTTTAATTAATGCACTTCATGTTGTTGATAACATAGAATGGAATATATTTTATTTCTCTTTGTATTTTAATATTAATATGGTGCTAATGAATCCATTTCAGTTTTATGTAATAAACTAGTTAGTTCAGAAGTATACTAAAAGTAATCTTTTTTTAACCTAACTGGAACAAGTGAAACTAAAATTTAATATCCAGCTTAAATCTGTTTGTTGTATGTTAAAGTGGAAGGTTTTTATTTTATATCCAGTTCTGTGACTTGAGCATGTTAGATTTTCACCTGCAAACAGTTTGAAGACAGCGTGCCAGTAAGAATGATCAGTTTACATTTCCAAGCATTCCTTGTGCCGTTAAATGTAATAATCCAACAACAGCCGGTATGATCCACGCAGAGATCTGATTCACCATCGTCCAGTCCGTCTGGGAATGAATGAAGAGACAGAAAAGAAGAGCTGAGTCTGACTAAATCCATGAGAACAGTGGCAAAGTCTCTAAAAAGCTCGAAGAACCTGCAAGCTACAGTAGTGTGAAAAGTTAAAGGCACTATAAAAAATGCTGTAAATTATGGGTGAAGAATCTAACATGTGCAAGACTTTGTGCATATATGTGACCCTGGACCACAAAACCAGTCTTAAGTGTCAATTTTTCAAAATTGAGATTTATACATCATCTGAAAGCTGAATAAATACGTTTTCCATTGATGTATGGTTTGTTAGGATAGGACAATATTTGGCCGAGATACAACTATTTGAATATCTGGAATCTGAGGGTGCAAAAAAATCTAAATATTGAGAAAATCACCTTTAAAGTTGTGCAAATGAAGTTCTTAGCAATGCATATTACCAATCAAAATAGAAGTTTTGATATATTTACGGTAAGAAATTTACAAAATATCTTCATGGAACATGATCTCTACTTAATATCTTAATGATTTTTGGCATAAAAGAAAAATGGATAATTTTGACCCATACAATGTATTTTTGTCTATTGCTACAAATATACCCCAGCAACTTAAGACTGGTTTTGTGGTCCAGGGTCACATATGATGTCGCTTTAAGCCTGTTAAGTCTTCTCTGAAAGTTGTTCTTATTGCAGCAGCAGGATTAATGGATAAACAGTTGATATGTCCAGTCATGAGGCAATGACTGAAGTCATGCTAAACATGAGAGATTTCATAACCACTAGTTACTGAACACGTCATGACATTCTGATTGAAGCCAATCGCACATCTGTTTTTTGAAAGCAATCTTCCTGTAAAGGCCGAAAGGCCACCAATTTAGTTTTTCTCTGCATTTTTACTTAATATGAGACTCTATCTTAAGTTGAGTGAAATATCATTTTAAAATCAAATCTTATATAGTGTGAATTTAGGTTGTGCATTTTGGTTGGATTTCAGGTCTTTTTAATTGTCATGTACAATTGCTAACTCTTAATTAACCTGTGAGATACCACAAAAATAGCATTGTGTAGCCTATTGCAAAATGAAAAATGAAATGTTTCTTGAGTATTAGAGTACTCGTGTCCATCTCAAGTGTGTATAGGTGTAAAGGTGTCTCATAATTATGCTGAGTGTTGGCAGAACTTGTATATTTTGAGGACACTGTTGTGAGCAAGTTCGGTTTCAATAGATTACTTTTTATTATTATATTTTATAGAACAAGAGTGGTTGATTGTTTTCAATTTAAAATCACCAACTATTAAAATGACTATGTAAGTAAAAGCCATCTGTAAGCGAAGTGCTTTTAGGCATCCATAGAGTAATCAGAAATGTTATGATTCAGGTACAGCTGTTGTCTCGGGTGCGTGTAAATAGGTGGATATTGTTCAGTTCTGCCATTTTTCTTGAATACATTCATCACTGTGAAAAGGCTGAAACCAAATAGACTTAGCTCCGGTCTCAGCATGTGGCGACTTTAACCATTCAGCTGGTGAGAGGATCCAGCCCAGGCCCCTGCCAGTGGAATTTATTAGTAATGTGATCTCATTCATATAAGTCAGCTTTGTGCGCTCATCTGTCATTTCACCGTACAGGCCTCTGGGTTACTGCAGGCTTTTTCCTTTTAACCTTGCCTCAGTGCTTTTTGACTCCCTTTATTTTCTTCTCACTCTACTCAGCCATATTGTTTGAGTGTCTGAGATATTGTTTAGAGTGAATAGTTTCTGAATTATGTAGTACATAGTTGTAATTTTTGGTGATTTTAAAATGGGAAAAGTTTCCTTTGGTTATCTTTGACTCCTTCCAAACTCATATGAGTGGTCAGGGAAAAAAAGATGCCTTGTACAGTATATGGGTCAAAATATGCAAAGGGTTAATTCAATTTAACAAATTATTTAAAAATATATCATATTTTTTATTTAATCAAACTTGCCTTAATCTTTTAAACAACTGAAAAACAATGAGCAATACACTTGTTATATTATATATTCATTTTTGTTAATATGATTTAATAAACTATAACTGTTCATTGTTAGTTCATTTTAATTTATGTCCATTAATTCATATTAACAGATAGAACTTTGGATTTTAATAATGCATTAGTGAAAATTAAAATTAATATTAGCTGAGTGAGATTAATAAATACTTTACAAGTGTTTTTAATTGTTAGTTCATGTTGTAAAGTGTTACCAAGATTTTATTAAAATCACCTGTCAATTTTAGAGAATACATTTATACTAATGTGCGTTATGTATTGTGTATGTTATCGTCTCTAACAGACAGCGTGTTGAAGCCGCTCAGGCTGCAATTTTGTCCTGTTTTTCAGAAAGTTATGTAGTCAAAACATTCGGTAGTGTGGATTTTGCACTGTATTGTGCATGTTATTTTTTGACAGACATCAGTGTCAGGATGTTCAAATGATGTAGATTTGAAAACAGATGGGTCGTAAGGTAATAATTATTTATTTCTTAGCAGCTGGCAAATATTCAGTGAATCGATTGATGTCCATGTGTGCTATGTTCATGTTTTTAGTTCTAATATTTCATTCTTAAATGTGACCCTGGAGCACAAAAGCAGTCTTAAATCACTGGGGTATATTTGTAGCAATAGCCAAAAATACATTGTATGGGTCAAAATTATCAATTTTTCTTTTATACCAAAAATCATTAGGATATTAAGTAAAGATCATGTTCCATGAAGATATTTAAATTTCTTACCATAAATATATCAAAACTTCATTTTTGATTAGTAATATGCATTGCTAAGAACTTCATTTGGACAACTTTAAAGGCGATTTTCTCAATATTTTGATTTTTTTGCACCCTCAGATTCCAGATTTTCAAATAGTTTTATCTCAGCCAAATATTGTCCTATCCTAACAAAGGATAGGACAATGTTTTAGTTGATGTATAAATCTCAATTTCGAAAAATCTACACTTAAGGCTGGTTTTGTGGTCCAGGGTCACATATAACACGTGTGACGCTGCTTGATTTTTAGCTATTATGTATAAATGTGCTGGAGGCATTCAAAATGGGTAGTTGTTCGTAGTAGATCGTTATACTTATTTTGCAGAATGAAGTATATTTTGCATGTTACTCAGAGACTGGCATGTTTGGCTTGTCAAAAATGTTACATTTAGTTGTTGCAAATTCTTATTTATTCTTATTATTTTTTTAACCAGGAAAAGATTGGTTGTTTTTGTCACTTCTAACAAAACTCTTATATTTAAACCCATGAAAATGTAGATGCTGTTGTAAATAAGGGTGAAAATCACTTTTTGAACTGTTGCTCCATTATTACCCCTTAGCTGATTTTCACCCAAATATATTGAAAGTAAATAATGATGCAGTCTGTCAAGCTTTCAACAGTCTGTCAAGATTTTAACATTGCTTTCAATGTATTTTTAAGAAAAAAATTATATTTAAAACCATGAAAATGTAGATGCTATTGTAAATAAGGGTGAAAATCACTTTTTGAACTGTTGCTCCATTATTACCCCTTAGCAGAATTTGACCCAAATACATTGAAAGCAGATAAGGATGCAGTCTGTCAAGCTTTAGCTCTCAGATCTCTTGCTTTCACATCGAAAGGGAAATGAATGTCAGAAATCACAACACTCAATGCGGCGTCTGTAGGAAAGGGAGTCTCATCTTTCAGTTAAAAGCGCCAATTTTAGTATAAGGTAATGAAGAAGCTTTTCTTTTCTTTCTTTTTTTTTTAATGGCACAAGTTAATTTTCCTGAGAAAAAGTTCGTTGTTAAAGAGAAAACATTTTCTGCTTACATTAGACACTACACCTTTTGTTCTCTGCCTCTCATTTGAAAATTATATGATGCGATACAAATGCAGCTTTGCAGAGTTTGTTGGCCCGAGGTGCATTAGAAAACTTTGAAACCATCTTCTCAATTCACTCTCTTTTATGTGCACAGTGTCTCGTTTTAATTAAATTACCTCGCATTGGCTTAATGAAACCAGTCCTTCATTTCCATCTGGCAGAAGAATGTGAGAACCTGAATGTGAGAAGCAATTTATGCAACTGCCATTGTCTCTTGTTTTGTTTAAAAACACACCAAATGGCACCCTGGAATCCATATCTTTCTGCTTGCTTTCTTCATTCAGTGTTGGACGTGTACGTGTTGAGCACCGACGGCCAAATTCAGGACTTCAGGTTTCCGCAGACCAGCAAAAGAGGAGCCACGATTCAGCTCTCAGCAAACATGGTCAAACTAAACAGTAAAAATGGTAAATAAAAGCAAGGTTATAGTCATTTCAAATGCTTTAATGCAAGGACTTCAGATGCTTAGTTAATAAAGTCAGTGATTTTCCTGATCTGTAGGACATAAACACTCTGCTCAAGTACTTAGTGCATTGAAAGCTTTACATGCATTACATGCTTTCTTGCATTAGTGTAGCTGAAACAAATGTCAGTACTCAAGGGCACCACTGAATATTCTTCCATTGATATGTTGTTATTCTGGTTGCTAGCAAAAACGTGCTTGACAAAGTCTGTTGCTCCACTATGACAGTTGTTAACCTGAAAGAGAAAGTTCAAAATAAGATGTCATAGATATTTTATGACCCTAAGGCCATTTAAAGATAATATCAGTTTATTTTTCTATCGAAATCCAGCAAGTACTAATGGTCTTCTCTTTTCATTTATTTACTCAAGGTGTTGCCAAGTTGGTTTTTGTCCTTTATAAGCACTTGGGGCATTTTCTTAGTACGGAGAATGCTACAGTGAGGCTGATGGGAGAAGGCGGATTGAGAAACCACACACTGACTGTCAACTCACACATCCTCTCCGCCTCCATTAACAAAGAATCCAGCCGCGTGTTTGTGTCCGAACCACTCATCTTCACTCTGGCGCATTTGGATGTAAAACATTTTTTTCTTGTGAATTGGTATTTTATTTTGTCTTTTTGAATACAAAAAGCTGTGCTGTGAAAAAATGTTTGCCCTCTCTCTTGATTTCTTCTGTTTGTGTGTATCTCATGCTAAATTGTTTCAGAAAAGAAAAAAAAATTCTAACATAAAAAAGACAACCTGAGTAAGCACAAAATGCAGTTTTAAAATGACAATGTCATTTATTCAAGCAAAAATGTTATCTAACACCAACTGGGCCTGTTTGGAAATGTATATGCCCCTGTAGTTACTAATTCCCAAATCTATGAAACTGCATTGATAATGGGGTTAAGCTGGACTAGACCAGGCATGAACATTTTTAATAGCATAAAGTTGGTTAAAAGTAGTGTTAATTTTGTCAGCTGTTTAATTTAGTCTTAGTCCTAGTCCTGTGTCAAATGTCCTTTTTAGTTTTTATTTTATTTAGTTAACCTGTCATAAAGTAAAACAGAGCAGAAAATGTGTCCTTTTAAAAGAGAAGCTCTGGTAGAAGGATTTAAACTCTTGACATCTGGCAACCCCAAGCATGAAAACTTGTAGAGGTATATATTTTTTCTCCTCCTTTTTTTTAAGAAAATGTTGACAAATTTTGGATATAGAGTGTTTATTTTTTAAAACATTTGAGTCTCATCTTCTTTTGTTTCATCAACATTATTTAATGTTGATATAGTCACAGTTAATGCTTAATGAGTCAGTGTCTTAGTCATAGCAAAAAAAAAAGGTTGTTAACATTTTTTTGTCATAGTTTTCATTAGCAAAATTAACATTACTTAAAATGGTCTTACCCAGTAACACACTATGCCAAATATAAAAGAAATACCAGAAATGATGAGGAAGAAAGTAATTCAAATCTGTCAGTCATTTAAGTTTAAGTGGGCAATTACCTTTTCACATGGGTGATAGGTGTAAGACTTTTTATGCTTCAGTAAAAGAAGTCTTTAATCAGATTGACTTAGATTCATGTTGTATTTGTATTTGAAGATCTAAACTATTTAGTATGACTTATACACAAAAACAACAAATCATGCTGGGGGTAAATGCATTTTCACAGCTCTGTATTTATGTGAAACAGCTGCTGAAGGGCCAGAGTAAGGCCAATCTATATGCTTTAAAATCTAAGAAAGAAGGAAGAAGGTTTTAAAAATGTTTCAAGTTTCAATAGAATTCCTGGTACCTGGAATGTGTCTTGTTGTAACATAAAATATGGGGCGTGTTATTTTGAATAATCAAGTAATCAGTGCCTTCTGATTCTAGGATTGAGTTAAAATTAGAGCCTTGAAAAACAACAGTCTTGTCAGTCAGCCTGTTTTATTAATAGAGACTGTTGATCAAGGAAAACAACGTTTGGGTATAAAAGGTTTAAATCTCTAAACCTTGCAGATGTCATCTGTCACATTCAAATAAAATGACATGTTTCTCCGTTTATCAGACTGAGAACTACTTCAATCCAAACTGCTCATTTTGGAACTATTCTGAGCGGAGCATGTCAGGATACTGGTCAACACAAGGCTGCAAACTCCTCGCCACAAACAAGACTCACACCACTTGCGCCTGCAGTCACCTGACTAACTTTGCAATCCTGATGGCTCATCGAGATGCACATGCGGTGAGTATCAGACCAGCCCTATAGTGGGACATCCAGTAGAGGAAATCAACATAATGCTTCAGTTAGTAATTATAAGTCAACAGCTACTCTTCAAAACCCATTTTCTGCTTTTCATATAACCATGATACTGTTGAGTATTGAGTCTCCTGAGTATCCAGAATGTCATTTTCTTCTGCTGGTACATTCATTGCAAATAATTTGTGTTCATCACAGCAACAGGAACTTATCTCTACAAGAGAACAAATGAATATATTGCAGCACTTTCTTAATATAATTCTTAATCTACTTTGATGAATGAATCTCTTGTGTCACTTGTAGGTTTCTGGGAACAATGCAATTATGTCAGTTTGACATATCAATAGTAGTTGTCTGATAGCACCAAACATTATATAATAAGATAGCATAACTGTCATTTAAGCAGTAATGAATATGGAAATCATGGGTTTTGTGGTGCAACTACTTAGTCCAACAGTTGCAAACTGCATCTGTGGATAGATATACAACCATTATGACAGCAGAATCATATTTTCTGCCTGCATATGACATATTCCATAGTTATTGTGTTTTGTCCTGTTAAATCAGGCATATTAAAAAAGATTCCCTCTCTACTAAAGCTTTTTCTTTAAACAATATAATCCTGATGCACACAATTTGCTGTGCTCCTGAAAAAAAAAAATCTTTATTGGAAGTACTTACAAGATTGTCAAAGTTGTGTTGTTAGTAAGGTACAGAAATGGAAATCATTGATTTCAAAAATGGAAATCAAGCCAAGTAAATATCACATTATTTTCAACCAACCGATAATTGAACAGTGCCTGCGGTGCTGCAGGAGCCAATTAAAAGCCGTGAATGCTGGTCTGATGTAAACCTAAACACCACACAAGTACAACAAATAAGGGAGGATATAATCACTGGCCTCAAGCATATCAACAGTACTGCTCTCCTAGGAAAGAAAGGGCAACAGCCCAAATTGGAGGCACCAGAGTTTCAGCTGCCCTGTCTCTCTGGCCAATTACCTTGTTCGAAGTTGCCCTTTCACAGGTCAGCAAGCTGGGGTATTTGATTAGCTCACACACGAGAAGTGGCTTGGATTATCAAGATATGTCAGCAGGATAGGACTTTATGGAAAGAGGGTTCTTTCACTCGCAATTACAAGCCTTATGAAGGAATAACAATGTGCTGTAGTTAGGTTGGACATGATACACAAACAGTCCCAGGATATCATTGAGAGAGAGGCCGCTCAGCCCTAGTAATGGAAGGAAATGCAATCCACCATCAACAGATGCAAAATCACCCCTTGACCCCAGGATGTTGTAGGCCAGGTACAACATGGAAGAAAGGGTTTTAGGCAAGGAACAAACAAGATGTGAAGAAGTCTTGTGGTGGAGGAGATATGCCAATCAAGAAGTCGTCTAGAATAGCTAAAGCCATGTCTCAAACCAAGCAAGACAGCTGAATGAGATGGGAGGGTATTGAGAAGAAAATAATTACATGCAAAGACCTGTGGAATATGGTGGAAGAATGAGTTTTCTTATCTGTGCCACAAATGAGGTCTTTTCTTCTAGCATAAACCTAAACAGGACTTGAGCACAAGGAACAACAACCAGTGCTATGCCTCAGAATGCCCAGTCAACCTGTCCATTTCTAATATCTTTGCCTTGAGAAGGAGAGTAAGGAAAAGAAGACTCCTTGCTTCCTAAGGCTGGCCCAATGGATTCCACCAGGGATTGGAAGATGCACATTGACCTAGACCAGAAACTTACCTTTCCCATGGAAATCACCAGCACCAACCAAATCTTGTTCTCTGGTCTCAGATTCTGGTCCAAGTTCTGGGAGGACACTGTGGATGAGTCACATGATCATACCATGCCAACCTCACAGCAGAAGCAGAGATTTGAGACTGGAACATCCAGGTGTGCTCAGTTGAGGTGAGATGCATTGGATCCATGCCCTACTCTACAGCAAAGCTCCTGAGGTACTGAGAATTAGAGGACGGTCCAGCAGGCAGATAGTAAAGGCATTCACAGAGGCCATGGAGCAAAGCAATAATTGACCATGGTTGAAAAGGAAGGACACCACCTGCACCAACAATTGAGCACCATAAGAGACCAAAAAGTGTCAAGGAGACATATGTCCAAACCTAAACAGCCCACTGCTTGTTAAACTCTACTTACCAATAAGTACATATCACTGCAGTGTCCAACAGAAATGAACACTAGAGGCGGTAAAACAGCAAGCACTTGTAATCGTTTTCGTAAACAGTTATGATTACAGCTCCATATGTTTCACTTTCCGGACGTAACAAGCTTGCTCAGTAACTCAGCCGCACAGAATTGGACTTGGGATCCTGAATTCTTGGGTACGAATCCGGTCAAAAACATGACTCGCGATGAAAAAGCTGAAAGATGAGAGATCGAAAAAAAAGCTAAAATGGCATGCTTGCAGTTGCATTTTTACATCACATGCGCTTTTGTTCATACCATCGGGTAGGTGTAGTGCAGATGGTACGTTATTTTAAAACGTCATGGAGCATTAGACTTATAGCGCCACTCAACGGACATTTCAAGTCAGAACTACAAAACCAACGTCACATAAAACGTACCATATGTACGTTCATCTGTTCTGGGGGGAAAAAACTAACACTCTTTTAGCGCCACCCAATGGACATTTCACATCGATTATGTCACGAAACATACATGGTGCTACGTATTTCGTATATTGTGAAAAAGTTCCCAGAGGCACGTTTTCAGCATGAGACCAGGTTGGTTAAATTAGGTGTTGCTCCTCACAGTGTTAATCATTGCACTATGTGAGAAACCGCTAAACATCAAGAGACATTAATCGACTAGGTATGAAGAACGACTGGCTGTAGGACACACATCAGGGGTTGAAGAGCCTGGGGTGGGTGAACCTCACGAGAGGGTGTATTATGAGTACCCAAAACACCCAAGGATGCTGAGGTACACAACTGATGATGTGTCTTAATGAAATCGTTTAACCTTCTGCCCAGCATCAGGACATCATTAAATGAATGCAATGCTGATCCACAGGGATGGTGCTTTCATGCATACAGCCTTTTCAGTAAATGTATCATTTTGTTGTTGTTGTTACTCTTGTTTACAGGATATGTGAACAAAACCTGTCAGTGTTAAAACATCTTTAGCTTCTGTATTGATGCTGTGTGTAAACAAAGACATAAGATAGATTATTCAAACTCTAGGAAGTTAAGACGATGTCTGCTGTCAAAAACTTGGACTATACTAGACATGAGCTTCCATTGCAGTCAATAATTGTCTCTACTGGAAGTGATCACTGCAGCGTACATTGACACTACAGTTTTAAAAGCATTTTGTTGCTAATATGTGAATGATGGAAAGCGTATAAAAGATAAGCACTGTATGTGTGACTAGCAGATGTTTTTAGATGCGTAAGATCTCTTTTTTGCTTTTTTTTTAGCGGTTATAGTGTCTACACATTTAAAAAGGATTGAATTCTGACAAGTGATGCATTCGAGTTAAGTAACCTTTAATGCTAATGTTTATTTTTCAAGGATGTGGGAAGCATTCACGAGCTCCTGCTGACAGTTATCACACGAATGGGCATCGCCGTTTCGCTCGTCTGCCTTGCCATTAGCATCTTCACCTTCTGCTTCTTCCGCGGCCTCCAGAGTGATCGCAACACCATCCACAAGAACCTCTGCATCAACCTCTTCATCGCAGAGCTTCTGTTTCTCGTGGGCATCAACATGACAGAACCTCCAGTGGGTACATTTTTTGTAGTATGTTTTATTCTGCTAAGCACTCTGGGGGGGAAATATTGGTGTGAAGAGGGCTTATGGGGAAGTCGTGGCCTAATGGTTAGCGAGTCGGACTCGTAATCCAAAGGTTGCGAGTTCGAGTCTCGGGCCGGCAGGGATTGTAGGTGGGGGGAGTGAATATCCAGCGCTCTCTCCACCCTCAATACCACGACTGAGGTTCCCTTGAGCAAGGCACCGAACCCCCAAATGCTCCCCGGGCGCCGCAGCATAAATGGCTGCCCACTGCTGCGGGTGTGTGTGTGTTTGTTCACTGCTGCGTGTGTGCACTTTGGATGGGTTAAATGCAGAGCACAAATTCCGAGTATGGGTCACCATACTTGGCCGTATGTCACGTCACTTTCACCTTTCACTTTTCACTTTCACTTATTTCAACCCTAGTAAGCTGCCTGTATTTTTAGGCATCAAACCATAGGCAGGTTTGTTTGATTCTTTGTGTTTGTTTCTTCCTGCTCAGATTGTGTGCTCTGTGATTGCTGGAGTTCTGCATTTCTTCTTTCTTGCCACATTTGCCTGGATGTGTTTGGAGGCCGTTCAGTTGTTCCTCATGCTTGTGGAGGTCTTTGAGAGTGAATTCTCCAGACGAAAATACTATTACGCATCTGGCTACCTGTTCCCCTGTGTGGTGGTTGGCATTTCGGCAGCTATCGACTATAAGAGCTATGGCACGAGGAAAGCGTGAGTAATGTTGTTTATTGATATCAAAATATTGAACTCTGCTTGCAGATACAGACCACCCTCTGTTTATTAATTTCATTAATAATAAACAATAATGTTGACAATAGAAAACCGGTCACTGCTTTCGGCTGTATAACTTTAGTAGCTTTAATAAGTATTAAAGTATTCATTCTAATTAATCTTTCAGGGTAACACTTTAGTTTAGGGGCCAGTTCTCACTGTTAATTAGTTTCTGATTAGTATACATATTCCTAGCATATTGGCTGTTTATTAGCACTTAAAGCACAAATTAATGAATTTTTCGGTAACACTTTATTTTACGGTTACATCTATTAGTTGCTTATTAGCATGCATATTACTAGAATATTAGCCATGTATTAGTGCTAATTAAGCACATATTAATGCCTTATTCTACATGACCTTATTCTACAGCCCTAATCTTACCCAATAGCTAAACTTAACAACTACATTACTAACTATTAATAAGCAGCAAATTAAGAATTTATTGAGGGGAAAGTCATAGTTAATAGTTAACAAGTGTTACCTATTCTAAAGTGTGACCAATTTTTCTGTATTACCATATTTTAGATCCCTTAACCCTACCCCGTACCTAAACTTGACAACCACCTTACTAACTATTAATAAGCAGCATACTAGGAGTTTTTGAGGCAAATGTTGTTAATAGTTAGTTAATAATGAGAATTGGACCTTAAAATAATGTGTGACATTTACTTGGTTACTTGATACTGCTGTTAGTTGCCTGATTAGCATCACTTTTTGCTTTTTTTTGTTTGTTGATGTTTTGATGGTTTTTTTTTTTGTTTTTACACTTAAATTAGAAAAATTGTGTTGAGTTCATCATACAATTTTGGTATTGACAATTGAAATTTTGATATGATGACAGTGCTATGGAGCACAATGAAATACCTATATTGTGATATATATATATATATATATATATATATATATATATATATATACTGTCACTGTAAAATAAAATTACTTATATTGTGATAATACAGTATTTTGGTCATACCGTCCAAGTTGACCGTTAAGACTTTCTCCAATGGTAGATCTCTCCATATAATGAAATCTCTGAATAAAGTTCCAGAATGTTACAGTGGTTATCACTGTCAAACATCACGAGTTTTAGGACAGCCTGAGTGTCTTCTTTCCATTAGACAAAACAATAATTTATGGCAGTGTTTCCCAGCACTGCTTCTGGAGGCACACCAGCAGTGCATATTTTCGACCTCTTCCTAATCAAACACACCTGATTCAACTCATCAGCTCATTAGTAAGACCTGAAATTGATGGGTTAGAAAAGGGAGACATTCAAAATGTGGAGTGCCTCTGGAAACAGGGTTGGGACACAATGATTTAGAGAATTCATTCCCTCCAATGAAAGTGGTTGTCACTCTCGAAACTTTGCAGTGTGTTCATGACTTTAAGTAATTGCTTCTATGGTGGTTATTTCTCTTGTTTTTTCCTCTTTGCAGCTGTTGGCTGAGGGTTGATAATCATTTCATTTGGAGTTTCATTGGCCCTGTTACGTTCATCATCATGGTAAGGTTTGCACATTTCACATGAATACCTTAATTTGGTGTATAGAATTTGCACCAGAAATGTTGCAGAATGTTTCATGGTGCTGTGGTTCTTTGCAGTGTATTGAATTGTGAGATATGTATCACAGTGTCTGTAGTTTCTTGAGGTATTTGACAGTACCCAGCCGAATGTATGCTTTGTTTGCATGTCTTTGTAATGTATGTTGCATTCCGGTAGGTCTTTAATGTATGCGTTCTTTCCATTGGTTGATAATTTGTGCTGTTTTATTTTGTTTGGTCCATAATGATTATCTTCAAGTCCTCACTGATAGAGTAAAACTTCTTCCATTTAATAATTATTGAGGCCACTGTGCTCTTGGTAACCTTCAATGCAGCAGATGTTTTTGTAGCCGTCACCAGATCTGTACCTAGACACAATCCTGTCTCTGAGCTCTGCAGGCATTTTCTTTGACCTTATGGCTTGTTTTTTGCTCTAATATGCTGATTTTCAGCTGTTAGACCTTATATAGACAGGTGTGGGCTTTCTAAATCATGTCCAGTCAGATGAATTTACAACTCATGGGCTGGAATCAAAGGGCAAAAACAACAAGAACCAGAGAATTAGGATTCACTTGAGCTAAACTTCAAGTAAACTGCACATCAATGCCATATTTCAGTTTTTGCCTTTTAATTAATTTGTAAAGTTACCACAAGTCTGTTTTTTGCTTGGTCATTATTGGGGTAAAATACAGTAATAATTATTTAAAAATAATCATAAATGAATTAAAGCATTTTAAATGGCATTATAGGCTGCATCATAACAAAATGTGAAAAAATGAAGGGAGCACTCGCCACTGTCACAATTAGGGACTACAGGGAGTTACAGTACAGCTATAACTATACTGATATGAATTATGGCATAATTTTGTTTGGTGAGAATGTCTATTTCAATATGAAAGGTAGAAAAAATCCACACCATTTTTTTTAAAATGAAATCCCCTGAAATGCAGAGATACTGAAGTGTGCAGTCAGTGCTGTTTAATTTATACATGCACTTACTTTAAATGTGCATACAGTGGCTTTTCAGAACAAGAAACAGTTACACCTAATACATCCATGTTCCTCCTGTCTCAGAGAGATCTCGTTCTGTAACCAGGAATTCAACACAAATGGGTGCATTGCATATCTAGGTCACATTTTACCCAAAAAGCAAAGCTAAAAACCTTTGTGTAGGACCATTTCTTTATCTATTTATTTCAATATGACATTACTTTCTCCCTCAAATTCTCATTATCATAATGCTCGGGGCTTTATCGCAAAATATCTCAAGTGACATTTTCATGACAATTAAGCAGACCTTCCCCTGTACCTTTCAACATAAAATATTAAAAAATACTTCAACAGACTCAGTCTGCTAGCAGGGTAGCATGCTTCTGAACACAAACCGGTTTATATTAAACTTGCGCTTGTGGGTCTATTTTGGGGAACGGAAGGGTGAGATGGAGGAGGAGGAGGAGGCTCAGAGGGAGAGTCGAGGTGCTTCGGCTAGTCTTGTGCCATGCCTGGCCGTCTCATCAGATCTGTGTCATCACTCCCAGCTGTGTTATAAATGCATTCCTGGCCTCTCCACCTATGCCGGAGCGAAGCGGCTCCTGGTGGCTCAGCAGCAACACTCAACAGCGCCATAATCAATGATCTAACAGACCCGACCTCTCTCTCGCTCCATGAATCCTCCCATGTCTTTTCCTTGTGTCAGTTGACCTGTTTCTCCTTTCATTAGTAATCTCCTACTTCCACTTTTTTGTGCTGCAGGCATGAGATGTGTGCTATTTCTTTTTAGACGTGTCTTCAGACATACAATTTTTGCCTGGCAATAAATAAAATGGGTGAAAAAGCCCATATTAAAGGAGGGACCTGCACCAAATAGAGTCCATGTTTTTTCACTATATACAGAAAAATAAATTCAATTTCTTATCAAAGAAATAATAGAATAATTCAGAATCAAAATAATAGTACAGTATAGTGCTAGCAATACAAATCTGATTCCCATTGATTGCATGAACTGATCAAATGTGTACGTTGTGCAATATTTTCATCTGAATATCAGAATTGCACACTGATAAATTGCATGGGTTGTATAGTCATATTGTATACAGAAACAAGAATGAAGAATATAAGTATAACGTAAACAAATTACAGCGGCATTCATTACAAACCTCATTTATTACAAACACCAAGGCTAAGCGCATTTAAAGCGAACAGAATTACCGGCGTGTGGGAAATGCGCTAAATAAACTTCACATGCCTTACCTTGCCTAAGAAAAACAAACCATTAAAGTTGAATGTGAGGAGATAAAAACTGAAATCCACAAGAAAACATTTCTGTACAAACGCTCAGACCATTAATGTCTAATTCACCGACAAGTTATTTACTGAACTAGAAAAACATAACGATTTCTGTCATTTTAACAAGTAAAAATATATCTGGTCTGCTGTGTTTTTCTTTTTAGCCATTTTGGATGTGAATAAAAGGATGAAAAGCGAATGAAAAGAGGAAAATAAACGTTTATCTCAAACAAATCTACTGCAAAAAAAGAGACGTGAGTGAAACAAGAGATACCATGTAGTCCAGTGGAATAACCCAAATCTAAATGTTTCCGTTTTTGCAAAGAAACATTTGATTGCTGAAGTATTATTTCTTTTGCAAACAAGGCCTTTAATTGCATTATAGACGTTGCTTTGGATACAAGTCGCAGCATGTTTATGTGACAAATTCTGGATAATACAGTAAGTAAGTAGCTTTGGCTAAGTTAAATAGATGTTGGAAATAGAAGTCAAAAGTACTGCCCAATGGCAAATGCAAAGCATATATGTGACCCTGGACCATAAAACCAGTCAAAAGGGTCAATTTTTCGAAATTGAGATTTATATATACATCATCTGAAAGCTGCATAAATAAGCTTTCCATTGATGTATGGTTTGTTAGGATCAGACAACATGTTTGGCCGAGATACAACTATTTGAAAATCTGGAATCTGAGGGTGCTGAGAAATCAAAATACTGAGAAAATCACCTTTAAAGTTGTCCAAATGAAGTTCTTAGCAATGAATATTACTAAAATTAAGTTTTGATATATTTACAGTAGGAAATTTACAAAATATCTTCATGGAACATGATCTTTACTTAATAACCTAATGATTTTTGGCATAAGAGAAAAATGGATAATTTTGACCCATGCAATGTATTTTTGCTACAAATATACCCCAGTGACTTAAGACTGGTTTTGTGCTCCAGGGTCACATATAGATTTAAACAAATTATCAAGTAATTGTTCAAATTTAGATTTTCTTCTTCTCTTTCTTGCTTGCTTTCCTTTGTCTTCATTTCCCCCGGTCCCCCTCTTTCTGTAATTCTTTCTGGTTTTGAGCAGGGGCACTCCTTATTTGAAAGGCTCTGAAAAATTGAGTTGAATTCTTTGGTGTTTACATGTGGTTTGTGTTGATGATCGACAAAGCAAAGAATTCAGTGCCTTTCTTTTCAAAGGGCATATTCTTTTTCTCTCTCTTTCTAGCTGCGTTCTGTATATGTATGTGTGTGTGTGTGTGTGTGTGTGCCTCCAAGAAATAAACCAGATGTGTGTTTTTCATTCTCTTGTATGCAAAGCAGTAATGTGCTCACTTATTTGTAATGTAGGTTTTCTCATTTTGGATTGAAGTCAAACACAATATACTAAGCTTACAACATGTGCTTTACTAACCTATACACATAGTCAGTACTTAAATTGAATGCTACGTTGTCAATATGTAGTACACATTTTGGAAAAAAAAAAAAAAAAAAACTTTTCTGTCACCAGCAACTGAATTAAGACAACCTTTTTTTTTTTTTTTTTTTTTTTACAGAGCTTGATCTATTCTTGTTCCACATATTTTAAACAGATGATACTGTTTTTCGGGACTCGTTTTTTGTTTCCTGAAGTATGTTTCTTTAAGAGGTCTTCTCTGGTCAGCCTCAATTACATTCCCATGTTCAGGGCGGTGAAGAAAAACACAAGCTCTTGCCAGCAAGCAGACATTTTCAGGGCCAAAGTTATGACTTACACTCGTCTGAGAAGGCGCCTACGCGCGGTTTGTCTCCGATAATCTTTAAGATCAGAATTAGGAACAAATGGTAGCACTTTATTTTCTGGGTGATAGTTTATGTCTCGAGAAATATCAACATTCTTACAAGCTTCTGTACTGACTTTAATCACATCTTCATCCAAGATCTATTTTAATTGTCATGTTAAGAATGATTAAAAATAGAAAATTTTCAAATCCCTGTTCAAATGGTCCATGCATAAAACTGTAGTTTATCAGACATCTTGGAAACTCCCAGCAGAGTTCATGCATTCTTGCATTTTGACGTTTTTGCAGTTGCTGTCTGCTTTTTGAATTATTAAAGGCTATGCTTTGTAGTTCAGATCAGCCAGCGTAACGTGCTTTATTTTTATTTTTGAATACCATTGCTAGTCGTCTAATCGCCTACTGATCACAGATCCCAAGAAAGGTCGTTACACGGTGCTTTTAGGAATGTGAATATGAAAATGAAATGATGTTTGACAAATATGCCATGTGAATGATGAATTGCAAACATAATTTCCAAGAACTGTGGGAAAGCTGTGTGGTCTTCTCATTGTGTTTTATCTTTTCCGACAGCTCAATCTCATCTTTCTGGTGGTGACTATGTACAAGATGGTAAAACACTCAATGTCTATGAAACCTGATTCCAGCCGACTGGAGAGCATACGGTAAGCTCGGCCTTCAATGCTGTCGCACACGCTTAGCAGCTGCACAGTTTTACGTTCTGAGGTTTTCTTTCATGTTTAGAACTCGGCTATTTTGTAGTCGCAACTTATCATCTTGATCGCTTTATTCAAAGTGGCAAGATACTTTGTGGCCGTTGCATTGTCGCCGAATGAACCGGTTCATGAGGTAGAGGTTGCATCTGGAGCTGGACCTGTAAATACTCAAATACATCTAATTGGGGTTTATGGGAATAATTACAGAAAACATTAACATTTCAAGCACCGTGTTAGTAACTAATTCATTTGCTTCCTGCAATGTGAGAGCACAGTCTTATAAACATTGTCCTTGGGAACTAAATGCATATTTCCAGATGGGCCGTACAATGATATGATAAGCAGGATGTTTTATTGGACCCAAAGTCGTAATTACTTTTAAACTTGCATCTGGGGGCCGTGAAATCTCCTCTTGTCGCGTCCAGTTGAAGGGATGGTCCGTTCAGGACATTTGATCCACAGAAATAGTTGCTGGAATCTCAAATGGGAAAGAGTCCAGTGAAACACTGCTGTCTTACACTCGTGTGTATCTGGGTGGTCTAATAGGAATGGCTTGAATTTATAAAAGTATTTAGTGTTTTTTTTTTTTCTTTCAGCCTGCTTTGTAAATTAGTAATCTCCCGTTCGCACTTTCGCAGACAGATTGTTCTTTTGAGTTGGTTCTCTTTAATGATTAATTTGTGTTTGTGTGTTGGGAGTAAAACGGAGTACATCAATGCAATAGCCAATCAGAGACAATTAATTGACTCACTGGCAGAGAGGAAATAAGCTCAATACTACTCAAATCAGCAGCGTTTTGCTCAGCATGACCTCACCGACTCAGTGCTGTCATTACAATCAACAATGATGTCAATGAGATTAATAAATGCATAAAACAGCTATAAACTAATTCAGAAACACACAGAGCTAATGCAATCTAACTTCGGTTAATTAACATTAAAGGGATAGTTCACCTAAAAATGAAAACTGTCATCATTTACTCACCCTCATGTAATTCCAAACCTGTATGAGTTTCTTTTTTTGCTGAACACAGAAGAAGATTTTTTTTAAAGAAGTTTCTGGTTCTCATTGACTTCCATAGTATTATATATGCTTTGAAAGTCATAAATAAATGAGATGAAAATTATATATATATTTTTAGAACCATTACACCAGGCTTTGCTGAGAGTTTGGCACTTTATAGACAGATACTGTATGATATTGCTCACAAAAACAACCAAGGCTCATTGGAAATACATGCTTGTGGCGACGTTTCTGCAACACGAGACATTAATGCATGTTTCACAGCAGTTTAAAAGTGTGAAATATCCAGTGAATGGCGCTAAAATGCGCGTTCAATATGTGACCGTGGCATGTTTTTATTGCGTTAGTAAAGGCATGTATTGCTGTATCTATCGTGTTGAAAAATAACAAATCCCCTACACCAAACCCAACCCTAAACCTACTCATTAATGTTAATGAATGCAAAAGTGATATAAAGACACATTTGCGTTATTTTAATTTCTTTATACGCAGGTCTGAGTTGTTTTGTCGAACTGTATTTTCATATTCGTACCGGAGCGCTTCATCTCAAGTGCCATACCGTATCGCGTGAGCTACCGAGAAAAACTTCTGCATTAGAAAGCCCTTACGAATGAAGCTGCATATGTGATGCTAACGTAAAAAAAAGTATCAGTTTTCAAGTGTTTTTATTTTATTTTAAGTTTCATCTGGTTAAAATTGTTTTGAAGTTATAATATTGTGCAAGGAATTGTGTGAAAATTAAGCTTTCTTAATCAAAACTGGCCCTGTAAATCATACTCTGTGTGAAAAGCAATAAGAGTTTTACAGAGTTTTACTGCCTCAAGTGTTCATTTCACCTGATTCGAATTTATATATATATATATATATATATATATATATATATATAATTTATATGCGCTGAAATGTAAGTAGAGGCACATATTTCCAATGAGCCTAGGTAGATATGAAAAAAGCCTATGAAATGTAAAAAAGGATATAAGTATCACTTTTTATTTTTCCTCTTTCCTACTACTTGTTTCAGTTCTGTTTCAGTTTTTATAACCATTTCTTACTACGTGTAAGTAAGCTGTTGTTGTTGTTTTAAAACGTGTGTTTGGCTCAGTGTTGATGTCTGTATTGGTTGTTTATTAAGTTTTAGTTTTATTTAATTTGAGTTATTTTAGTACTTCATACTACATGGAAATGAAATAATATATATACTGAATTTATTTTTATATGTATGTATATGTATATGTGTGTGGCTGTACATACACGTTGTTTTTTGGTGTTTGACGTTAGAAGCATTATTATACTCATACCATTTGTTGTTTTAATATTTTAAACTGTTTTCAGCTTTACTCTTTTTTTGTTTTCATTTAAATGTTTAGTTTTTGAAATGTTGTATGCATTTGTCATTTTTTAATTTCTTTATTTTCTTAAATGTGTGTGTATATATAGTATTTACAGAGTTTTGACTTTTAGTTTGTTACTTTTTCTTATTTGTAAGTCGCTTTGGATAAAAGCGTCTGCTAAATGACTAAAAGTAAAGTAAAGTAAATGTATTTATAGCTGTAATCTGTTATTTTCAGGTCCTGGGTGTTTGGTGCTTTTGCATTGCTGTGTCTCGTTTGCTTGACGTGGTCGTTCGGCCTGTTTTTCTTGAACGACTCTTCAGTGATCATGGCGTACCTCTTCACTATCTTCAACACCTTACAAGGGATGTTCATCTTCATCTTCCACTGTCTTCTGCAGAAGAAGGTATAAACCCATGACGTACTGCAGGAACTGGTGGTCAGACACCACATTCTTTGTTACTGAGTATTACTGCAGGTGTTAAATATTAGCTCATAAGGCATTTTCTGGCTGCAAGGTTAATTTGTCGTATTTAATTCAACTCAAATCTTTTGCGCTTATGCCTGATGATTTTGTTTTTGTCAAGTCAGGACACATTTTCAAGTTTGTCTTTTTCAAAGGCTTGTTTTAAGATATGTTACATATTTTAATACATAATTATAAAAGATAAAAATCAACACAAAATGGAAAGGTCATTTAATGTACAGAAAAAGGCATTTCCTAAAGGATGTTTTCATAAATAAAGTTGCTCACCTTGTATCTCTTGCTCTAGACACAAAATTGGCCAGCTTTTGCTGATGATTATTTATCATATTTATTTAAAATGAATTATGTGTTATGTATATTATACTTTTAATCAGAAGTCAGAAAGAGCTTTATTGCCAAGCATGTTTACACACACAAGGAATTTGTCACATTTGTTTACACAAACAGAATGCATTACATGTGAGGAGTTAGCTTTTAATTTAAATTAATATATATGTAAAAAATAACATTTAAGGCCCTTTAACACTATACACAGTATGAAACGAATAAAACGAAGTGCAAATTCACACTTGTACAATAGAGGATGCAAAAAACTCACCTTTACTTTTATTAAAATAAACTGGAGAAGCATGAAATAGAGATATGATATTCAACTAATATAAAGACAGTAACACTTTATTTAAGGACCAACTCTTATATTAACTGGTTGCCTATTAGTATGCATATTACTAGAATATTGGCTGTTTATTAGTACTTATAAAGCACATATTAATTCTTTATTCTGCATGACCATATTCTAGATCCCTTAATCCACCTCATACCTAAATTTAACAACTACCTTACAAACTATTAATAATAAGCAGCACATTAGGAGTTTATTGAGGCAAAATTCATAGTTAATAGTGAGAATTGCTCCTTAAAATAAAGTTTGACCATAAAGACATTTGTTGCTTGTTTGAATTTTATAATTGAAAGCCAGCAGCAAAGATGCTAGTGAATGAAGTGCGATTAAATCCATAAAGTGTATTTGTATTACGTAACACATTTAATTATTGCAGGTATGCATGGAGTTCTGTGCTCTGGGTTTTTATTAATATTAAGCAATATTAAACCTTGTTTTTGTGCTAGTGAGATAAGCGAATAACGTCTGTTGCAGAATCAGCATCTGTCTGTATTTAAGCAGCACATGTGGTGTATTTCACCACGAGTGTAATCCAAATGGATCATTTAACTGACTCGCACACACTTTTTTAATCTGTACTTATCTTAAGTGTAAATACAGTATGTCCACAAATGAAGAAGATCATTTGTACATCTCACACTGAGCAAAAGTTTGAATGTTTGAAGAATATTCAATGCTAATAAAAGGTTGTTTGTGCCTTTAGTTAAAGGGTTCGTAATCATCTGCAAATGTTTTACTGGAGGAATTTTCGGGTTTATGCTCAGATGTGGAGGACAAGCCTTTAATGCCATTTTCAGTGTTTTAGTGCCACAGACGGCTCTGATATGTGCAGTGGCTCTGGACATGTGACTAAAATATTATATCTAATTGGCCATCACATGTCATTACCACCTAGGAATGTCATTGGCTGAAAAACTTTTCATGGGTGCCTGATTAGAAAACATACACATTTGTTTTATAACATGTGACCCTGGACCACAAAACCAGTCATAAGTGTCAATTTTTCAAAATTGAGATTTATACATAATTTCCATTGATGTATGGTTTGTTAGGATAG
>JAFVLL020012495.1:0-17592 GCA_021397915.2 Tor tambroides | reverse complement strand
ATTATAGGCTCGATGTTTTCACACACTGCAGCCACACAACTGTGTTCAAACACCTTATAAAAGTGATTTTTGCATAATAGGTCCCCTTTAAAGCAGCTTTACGGAAAATTAAAACTGAAGGATTCAGCACAGTTTTCTGTTGTAGTCAGCATTATACCACGAATAATTGTTGATAGAGCTTAACCTGTATTGACCACAGTATACCTTTAATAATTACTATTTCCAAAAGTAGCCATGCTATAATAATTTGGGAAGTATTGAAGAATAAGCAGAATATTGTTGTTTGCACTTGATTGTCATTGTGATTATCGTGAGGGATTTGTGAAGCTGCAGCAGATATGTTGTCTTTTGCAGTCTTTATTTCACACGTGGTGTTAATAGTCCCGCTATACAATACAAAGCTGTCTGCTGGTGCTGCATGAATATTATCCGCATTAATCAGTGAAGGTGTGTTTTTTTGTGGCTGCAGAGCCGCATCAGGAGGATGTGGAACGACACCGTGAGGAAACAGTCAGAGTCGTCCTTCATCTCCGGAGATATCAACAGCACTTCCACTCTAAACCAAGGTAACAGATGAAATGCTGGGCTCTCACAAACAGGTTTATAGGTACGATAGGATTTTTTTCTACTTGTTCCAGAGTTGTTTATGTGAAAGTTATAATTATTTGATTTCCTTCTGTCTTCAATCAGGTCTTTTTAATGAGGGCAAATAGTAATAAATACTGTTTGCCTTGGGATGCATTCATTATTCTGTTTTAATTATTTATTTATTTATTGATTGGTTGGTTGGTTGGTGAATACAGCCTGTGGTCACAAAGTGCATTGAACAAACTGTATCAGTTTGACAAATTCAAACAAGTTTAACCCAGTTTAAGTGATCCTACCACACTCAACATAAACTCTCTGTGTAATAGGATTGAATCCTGTGAGTTTTGTGGTTAGTTTAGTTTACGGGCACATGTACAGGGAAACTTGACTTTAGGTTAGTACTGAGCTGATGATGGAAGAATGATTATGGACAATTAAAGCAGATTTATACAGTTTTACACAGACTTACAGACTGAGAGCCATCACCACTGCTGAAGGCAGAAAATAAGCTGAATCTAATAGGAAATACCTCATAATATGAATGCAAATGAAATAATTGTATATAGATCCACAGTGAGAATGCATTGTCTTTTAAATAAAAAATCGGTATTAATTTAAATGTAAATGCATTTATTTACATTTTTTTTTAAATTAAAATATGAATTCAATTGCTGTTATTTTGCAGTCTTGGCAGCAGATAAAAGCAAGCACAGGACATTCAAATTGAACAATACTTGCAATTACCACTAATTATTTAAAAAGTGAACACTTGTATGCATAAAGACATATTTTTGCTCTTTCTTTCTAGCAACAAGACAAGTAATGAAGATATATTTGTTGTACCAATGTCTCTTTTTTTAACCTAGTGATATACTGTTTGTTCATGGCATTTTATCCATTTTATCGATTTGTAATATCTATACCATTTTTTTTTAGGTTTTCTCCATCATACACTACATACAGGTTTAAAATCTTATATAGCAGCACAAATCAGTAATATAACACGTGGCTGAAAATGCATAATTGGATATTTTATTATTTCTTCTCTTTCATTTTCTTTGTTGAAAGGCTGAGCTGAGCTGTTTGGCCTGTTCTGTTGGATCTGTATGCAAATAATCTCTTTGTCTTTCTTCATTAGGACAGTACATGAAGTCCTTTATTTTCTTTCTTCTTTCTTTTTATTTTGCACAGTATAAAATGTACAAAAAATAACACGAGAATGAAATTTATAAACAGTGTAGGGAGAGGCAAAAAAACATAAGCGCTTATTTAAAGCCTCCACCTAAACAATATAAAGTTTTCACAAAATTATAAAGAATTAACAGAGAAATTTTAAATAAGCAATGATGTGTAAATGTATCAGCGTATATTCATACATGCATTTGTACATGCATGTGAAAATGCATGCATCTGTGAAAAGTGCATAGGTATGTATATACAAACAAATATAAATGGCAAGAAAATATTGATTTTACACCTAAAAATCCCTATAAAACTGGTCTTTGTCTTAGGTTGGAGAGCGTCCAGGATGCTTTTTAAAAATGATTAATTATTTAGGCTTTGCACAAGTGTTGCTGATGAGAGTTTGATGTTCATTTTGAGCCCTTAGACATGACCGAGCGAGAGGAAGAATGAGTTTGAGTCATACTAACATAATAGGCTCAGGTATGATGCAGGACTAGTTTGGCTTATCCAGTGTTCTTTGGTACAATTAAAACTGGGAATTGAATGTTCATGTAATAGTTTTCATGTAATAGTGTTTTTTTTGTAGCTTTCATACACTGAACAAAATTATAAACACAACACTTTTGCCCCCATTTTTCATGAGCTGAACTCAAAGATCTAAGACTTTTTCTATGTACACAAAAGGCCTATTTCTCTCAAATATTGTTAACAAATCTGTCTAAATCTGTGTTAGAGAGCACTTCTCCTTTGCCGAGATAATCCATCCACCTCACAGGTGTGGCTTATCAAGATGCTGATTAGACAGCATGATTATTGCACAGGTGTGCCTTAGGCTGGCCACAATAAGAGGCCACTCTAAAATGTGCAGTTTTACTGTATTGTCCGAAAACCAGTCAGTATCTGGTGTGACCACCATTTGCCTCACGCAGTGCAACACATCTCCTTCGCATAGAGTTGATCAGGTTGTTGATTGTGGCCTTTATAATGTTGGTGCACTCCTCCTCAATGGCTGTGCGAAGTTGCTGGATATTGGCAGGAACTGGAACACGCTGTCGTATACGCCGATCCAGAGCATCCCAAACATGCTCAATGGGTGACATGTCCGGTGAGTATGCTGGCCATGCAAGAACTGGGATGTTTTCAGCTTCCAGTAATTGTGTACAGATCCTTGCAACATGGGGCCGTGCATTATCATGCTGCAACATGAGGTGATGGTCGTGGATGAATGGCACAACAATGGGCCTCAGGATCTCGTCACGGCACACCTGTGCAATAATGATGCTGTCTAATCAGCATCTTGATATGCCACACCTGTGAGGTGGATGGATTATCTCAGCAAAGGAAAAGTGCTCACTAACACAGATTTAGACAGATTTGTGAACAATATTTGAGAGAAATAGGCCTTTTGTGTACATAGAAAAAGTCTTAGATCTTTGAGTTCAGCTCATGAAAAATGGGGGCAAAAACAAAAGTGTTGCGTTTATAATTTTGTTCAGTGTAAGTATATTCTGAAAAAGATTTAGCTGTAATCTGGCATTGGGACAGATGCATGCTATAAACAGAGTCATATTGATAAATATTAGTATCTCAAAATGGAACAACATATCAGTTTGAATAAGATAAGAGAGATTTTTGTGTCCAAGTAAAACATTTGCTTGGCGGGCCGTTCTGTTCACATATCTGAAATATGTGATCAGTCAACATTTTGTTCTTCTATCCACTCAGAGCAGCTTTTCACACGCTTACAATGCCATCAGAGTGGCTGTTTCAGTTCTTTAGCAATCGCATTGCAGCAAACATAATGCTGTCTCTTCTGTTTTGTTTTCCTAAACCTCTCTTGTTCACGCTCATTCTCCTCTCTTTATTTGTTCAACAGGAATGACCGGCAACTATCTGCTAACTAACCCTCTCCTCAGGCCTCACGACACTAACAACCGCTATAACAACCTTCTCGCCGAAACCATCGTCTGCAACACCCCTTCTCCTCCAGCTTTCCACTCTCCAGGTGCTTCGTGGGGCGGGTCTCTTTCTGTGGGTTGGAAAGATCCAGGCAAACAGGGCTGTGATTTGCAGGGCCATTCTCCCTTTCGAAACATTCGTTTTTCAGATGCATGACTCTTTTGTTTTTGTTTTTTATACCATTACCTTTAATTTATTAATTAACCCATTTTATTCTGATGGTTTTGTTTTTTGTTTTTGTTTTGTTTTGTTTGAGACGTCTTGAGAATGATGGATTAGAATAACTTTCCCAGATGTAATTTGTTGAGATAACACAAATATCCAAGTTATCACTTAATACAACTTCACATTTTAAGTTGACTAAACTTTACATTTTAAGGCAGCACAAACACTTTTTTTTTTTTTAGTTTAAATAGCAGTTTGTTTGTTTGTTAATTTATTTTATGGGTCAGTATCACCATAGAGTGCCTTTCAACCCTCACAATACTCAAACATTTTGTTTTTAATTTCCCATTCGCTTTGTCATATCATAAATGATAGACACTCAAGTACTATAGAAACATATTAGCTGAGCTCCCACTCATTTTTTTTAGATAATTGTGGGCCATTATTCAAAGCATAAACCATAAGATATGTCCACCCTGTCATGGACATATATAGTACTGTTAAATACATTTTCATTGCAAAATTAAGATGCAAATTATATTTTCTGAAAGGTATGATGTTCCTTTCCTAAACAGCAATATTAACTACAGATGAATGCTATGGACATTTTGAGCTTCAATTAGCATATTAGCTTACAACAAACTGTGACTAGCTAAATATATTGTCTGGTTGTCGAAGAGAATTTGGTATATTTAAACTTACATATTTTGAAAATACTGTATTCGAATCACTTCTGGCATATTTTATGCCGACAGGGTGGACATGTTAAGCTTTGGCAAAGCAAGTAAGCAAACTCATACGAAGAAAATTTGTCAACTGAAAAGTCACCAACAAATTTCACCTCATCCACTGAAATTCCCGCCACTGAAAAGACAAAAAATCTGTTTTCCTGATGTCACTAAAGGGGGTGGCCTGTTCTTAAAGGGGCAGATTCCCCAATATGACAGGGTGGACAACTGTTCAAGGGACATGGACAAACCCTTCTTTTTTATTAAACAAAAGATATAGTTTTTATTACCAAATGATCAATACACTCAAATTGGGTAATCTCTTATTTAACAAAACATTAATAGGAGAATTAAAAATAAATAAATAATAAGTTAATTTAATTTAATTTAACGAGCAGTGCATGGGACATAGCAAAATAACACGCATCCTCTTACACAAAACTAAAAAAAATCTAGAAAATGCATTTAAAGAGCCAAGTAATACTTTTGCTATGAATATAAAAACTTAGCCTAATATAACACACCCTTTCATAGTCATTTTTATGTCAAGTTATCATGGCAAATGAGTTATGTACAGGACACCAAAAGGCACCCTACAGTGATATTGACCCTTATGTATTTTTATTTTTTTAGTTTGTTTCCTGCTTTATTTTGTTCATGGGGCAGCCTGTAATTGCCATTATATCAGCATTATCTATTATTTTAATTTTAATTTTTTAATTTTTATTTTTAATTCAACTTTTATTTTTTATGTTTGTTTGAGAGGATGTAAGATGCATAACCCTAATCCTAATCTCAATTTAATATATACCTATTTTAATAAACCACCCAAAATTTAAGGTGAACATCCAGGGATCACCATGCATTTTCATTACATGGAAAAAAGCATAGACTGAAAAAGAATGGTGTAGAAACAATATTCACTCAGAAATTGAGAAAGAAACAGCAAGCAACACATTAAATGTGAAATTTGAAAGTACAAAGTACTCCAATAATCTTTATGTACAACAAGAGAACAAGCCATATTACCAAATTTGACTTTCAGCATTTGAGACTCAGTCAGCATTTACCATTTTAAACTGTATTATTAAAACAAACAATTATTTAATTAACATTTTAAGCAAGTATAAAACCAGTGCATGGTGATATGGTTTCTATAGAATAAATTATACAAATATTGTAGATACTGTATTTATTTATGTATTTATGTATGTACGTACTTCATACTAGGGGTGCAACGGTACGCGTATCGTGTACCGAACGGTTCACGGGCAAGTTCCAAATAGAAGTGATCATCCTTATCCCCTTGGATTGGGGACTTTGGAGTGAGCAGGGCACGTGCGTGTCGTTATTTAGTCGTTTGGAACGCACTTGGTGAAGGGAGCGATCTAATTTCCTCATTATCTTCAGCTGGGATGTTCCCGTGACAACGCAGCATGTTGTCCGTCAGCAGATGTCGCTGTTTTAATGTTATAAACGTCTTTTTATTGTTGTTAGCATAACTGTTGAAAAATAAACCTGCATTTTATATTTAAAACGTTTTTAAAATATGCTATATATGCTATATAAAATATGCTTCTTTTTTTTTCTTTTTTTTTAATGCCATTGTCCATCAGCGAATCTGCTGACGGACACTGTTTTGCGTTGTCACGGGAACATCCCAGCTGAAGATAATGAGGAAATTAGATCGCTCCCTTCACCAAGTGCGTTCCAAACGACTAAATAACGACACGCACGTGCCCTGCTCACTCCAAAGTCCCCAATCCAAGGGGATAAGGATGATCACTTCCATTTGGAACTTGCCCGTGAACCGTTCGGTACACGATACGCGTACCGTTGCACCCCTACTTCATATGTTGAAGTATTATAGAGTATGTAAATTCACATAATTTAACGAAATGTAATAATCGCTGTATTGATAACTGACAGTCCCTCAAATAGTATAGAAATGCATAAGCTAGAAACACTGACAGTTTCAGTGCTGTTTACAGACATGTGGACAAATGCTTTGAATGTAGGAGTTTTATGTAAATATTTGATATATTGTGGCAGTGTAATGTCTTCCTAGCCGTGTCTCGGGGCTGACTGCAGCATGAACGCTCTGCATGATGCTTGAAGCGGAAGTGAACGAAAGAAATGCTTCTAACTGCATCTGAACAGCTCGCTCAGACTGAGACCTTCGCTCTTTACAGTCTACCTAGACAAACAGCAGCAGGAAAAAGCATTTGTACATTTGCGACGCTGAGCAATCATAGATCTGGCCTGGCTTTTCTCCCAGAATTCCTGCTTTCCAGCTTGTCCAGCAGCATTCGGTCTGCATCTGTTGGCCTGCTTCTGCAGACAGTACCTGACTGGATGAAACCCATCGCCAGCGCATAAACAAATGCAAATAATCTTGGCTGAGATGATGTTTTATGGTTGTTTGCTTTATTTTTGTCCTTCATTTCTCCCCTCGGTCCCTCTCTCCTCCTGTTTAACTCTTTGATGCCTGTTTCACAGCAGAACGCAGACGTGTTTTGCACATCCCTTATGTTTATTTCAAACTACACAACTTTAAATCCATCCTATGCTCTGCATGAAACAGCAGTTCATAAAATCTATGATTTTCCCCACTTTC
The DNA here is from genome assembly GCA_021397915.2 of Tor tambroides. Classification (NCBI taxonomy): domain Eukaryota; kingdom Metazoa; phylum Chordata; class Actinopteri; order Cypriniformes; family Cyprinidae; genus Tor; species Tor tambroides. The sequence goes on along the minus strand of JAFVLL020012495.1, from coordinate 10,350 downwards.
AGTTCGATCACATATTTATTTGTATTAGTCAAGAAATACTGCTGTTTCATACTGCTTTGTAATTATGACTTGAGATGTTTATGCATTCATAGGCCTAAGCAGAAAATAATTAACACTTTATTTCGATAGTCCACTTTAGAGATTTACTAACTGTAAGTAACTAAGTGTCAACTAATTCTACTAACCCTAACCCTAACCTAACAGTCTCTAATGAGAGTTAGTTGATATGTAGCTGCACTAAGTTACTTATAGTTAGTAGAATGACTAATGAAAGTGGACTGTCAAAGTAAAGTGTGACCAGTTTATTTCTTTTAGAGATTGAGTGCTAAACCTTCCATATCCTGCATTCAGCATTCTGATAGATTCAATCACAACTGAAGTCAACTCACAAATCATTCAAAAAATGGATTAAGAAAGCTTTATTGCTTTACGCATTCATATTTTAATAATGCCGTTTCTATCATGGACGTTTACTGGAATTACTCAAATTATTTGTGAGCCAAAATACTGATTCTGTTCTTAATCTAGTTATGACAATGTTGGGCACCGTTCAAAATTAGTTTAGAATACATTTTAAAAATTAAATTCCTAAATTTGAATATAATTTGAATTGGGAAGATGCAAAAAGTAGGGATGTGCAAGAAAGAAAAAAAAAACCTTTATAAAAAAGAAATATTTCAAATATTTCTATGCTTTGGAATAAATCTAATAGAACAAATTGATATTTATGTGTTTGAAATGCCACTTACACAAATTAACATTTAATTTATATTTTGTTATGTTAGATTTCATATTTCTTAATTTATATTTCAGTAATTTCTTTATTTAATGTTTCATTAAATTAACATTCTTTTATGTGCATTATTAGCATGCATATTGTATGTGGTTATAGCTCAAATCACTATAATGATAATCACTTTTATTTGCTGTTAATAGTTTTGATTGTGTTGAACCTAAAGGTTTAAATCAGGGAATAGCAGGCTGTCTTAATAATAAACGTACTTTATATGAACATGATATAGCCAAAATTTGTTTACAACTTCAGTTTACAATTCAGCGTCCTGTGGTGCCTGGCCAATTTGATTGTAATTTAAGCTTATGAACAGAAAAAGAGACAAGTTTTACATTTAGAGTTTTCCTTAACCCTAATTCTTGAGGAAAATTACTTTCAAGCGTGGAACATTAAAAAAAAAGTCTTGCATATTTCTTTATTGATGGTATTTATTTGTTCAAATTGTGAGTGAAATGAAATGTGTGGTGGATCTTGATGGACTGAATTCAGACCTTTGAAGTTTGTAAGCTTTCTGCTTGGTGATTTCTCACTTTTCTGTCTACGCTGCAATTTTTAAAAAAAGCCGTTGTTTCACTCTTTTTCTTTTGGCACATGGGCAGTTCTCAGGTCAGCTAGCCTGAGCAGACACACATAATGTGAGTGTTTGCACCCTTCGCCTTCGCTCTGGCATCTGTGTGCTCCATAAACACGCTTTCATCTCTGTTGTGTTCGATGCAGACAGTTACAGCATGTTTTTTGTTTATGCTCATGTTTTTTTTCTGTGGGAAAAAAAGAATGCTGATTGTTTTTGTTTTTGCAAGAGGTTCTTTGGCTGCCTTGCTGTTGCTATCACCGTCAGTTTATGAAACATTGAACATTTTGTTTGAAAAGTTACATGCATCTCTACTCTTTTAATTTAATATTTTAGGTTTTAATTAGGGCTGTCAAGCAATTACAATTTTTAATCTAATTCGTTACATGACGTGCCGATTAATTAATTAAATCAATCGCAAGTTATTCGCACATCAATTTGGGCTGAGAAATTACCCTCCAAAAATCATTTGAAGTCACTGTTGTGTGTTAGATGAGAAAAGCCTTGAATAAACATTAAAAAAATAGCTTTAGAAAGAAATATTTTGATTCAGCATTGCATAAATAATGATAATAAATCTGCATTGTTTTTTTTTAAATCATATAATATTAATATTATCATCATATAATACTATAATATTGCAATTGAAAAAAATGAAATGATTCTCTAAATATGATCCTAAACCACCAGTAGGTGGCAGCAAGTCACTGTCTTAATGAGCAAGTCCATTCACTCATTCATTCAACTGATTCGTTCAAACAATTAATTCATTCAAGAATGACGAATGAGTCATTGAATCATTGGCTCACTCGATTCGTTCAGAAACGTGGATTCATTCTGTAAACATTCTGAAACACTGCTGTGTATTGCTCTTTGTTTAGAACGGTTTTAATTTGTGAAATTGAGTATAACGGACAATATTGTGTCTAAAATGAAACGCAATCTATATTTGATTGAACTATTGCATGAAATCAGTATCGCATTCACAGTTATGCAGATATTCGGGAAAAAACACTCTTGCTTTTGTGATATTGCTGAACTATACGATGATGTAAATATAAAACAAAAACCCATACAGGCACATTTTTTGCCCTTATATCTTGAAATCTGGGGGCATATAACTGCATTCTAATCATGCAGTCAGTCGTCATTCTGTGGATGCATGCAGTGAAAGATGACCTTAAAGATCTGAACCGTTTTAAAACTTTTTTAATATTTTTTTTTTAACCGTTTTAATATTATTTTTTCCACCATTAATCGCACCAAATTAACACGTTAAATCGACAGCCCTAGTTTTAATACGTTATTTTTAGTTGGCATTTGGCATGTAATGAGTGTGATGAGAAATCCCATGTCCTTAATAGTAACAAATACCTAGTACTGTCAATCATACCATTATTTGTTTATTTGTTTACTGAATTTTCGGTCTTCCATTTCAGGCCAGCACTCGCTAACCAACAGCCGTGATGTCAGCACCATGGACACGCTCCCTCTCAACGACAACTTCAACAACAGTTACTCACTGCGAGAGGACGACTATGAAGACCCTGCGTTGTGCTGCCCGCCCGGAGATGCTTCGCGTCTGGATGACGCTGCCTTTGAGAAGATGATCATATCAGAGCTGGTTCATAACAACCTGAGGCCTCGCAGGCCACCGCAACAGAACCAATCCAATTCAAAATGCCAGCCTTCGTCCGAAAGCAGCCAACGGGCTCCGCAGGAGGCCTTCGACGGGGGTGTCGGGAATAGAAACCCGAGCGAAGATGATGACGTTTCTGACACCTCCGCTTTGCCTCCTTCCTCCAGCCACCCAGCGCTAGAGCTGCTTCTCCTTCACCCAAACGACCGAGAGGCCCTTGAGGCCCCGCTTTTGCCCCAACGAACTCATTCGCTCCATTACAGTGCTCAAAAGGCCGCCAGGCCGCAGAAGGACAGCAGAAAGGCAGAAGAAGATGAGGAAAGGGCGAAAGAGTTAGCGCCCTCGCCGAATAACAGGGACTCGTTGTACACAAGCATGCCCAATCTCAGAGACTCTCAGTCCTCCGAATCCCCTGATCTTGTCAGCAGACAGGACGACGGATCTCATTGCTCATCCGCCCAAAGTGAAACTGAGGAACAGTGCTACAAGAGCTTGCCCGATTTGGGAGACGGGACTCAGCCGCTTTCCTACTATCAGATCAGTCATCGAGGCACTAGCGAGGGCTGCATTGGCCCCGGGCTCCCCGAAGGCTGCCTTCCTCTGGAGGGCGAACCTGCGAGCGATGGACAGATGCAGCTAATCACCAGCCTCTGAGCCAAGAATGTTCCCTTTCCTTCGTTTTCTTCTTTTGCTTCTCTCATCCACAGACGACAGCAGTCAACGGCACAATGAATTTTTTTTAGTCACAGAAATGATGGTCTGGTCAAACTCTTCTGTCGTACTGATCAAACTGCTCGAAGTGAGCAGAAAGTGTCAAGACTGGCATCATCTACGTCTGCCAAAAGCTTTGTACAGTATATAAAATAAAAAACAAACATGCCAATGTCTGATTTTTGTAGGACTTTGAAAACTCTCCCAGCCAGTTCGCAGGTGAATCTTCCCTTCTTGGAAAGACTGTGATACAGAAAATGAAAAGAATGAATTAATATCCCAGACTCAGGCCTTATATTTTCTCTATTGCACAAATAACTGTTGTACGAATGACAACTAAAGAAAATATATTTTGCAGTACCAGGTGTAAAGAAAGCCAGTTCAACCCGTAATCATCTCCACTTGTGAATGATGTGCTCAGTTATGGATTTTATCATGGAAGTTGTATTTTGCCAACGTAAATGTACAAAAAGGAGCTTCCTTATTTTTTTTAGCTTAACAGAAGTTGTGTCTTGCACAAATTTGGAGTGAATTGGACTAATATTGATTTACTTAAAGAAAAAAAAATGCTTTGACTTTGTCAGGGATCAATAACATTCATACGTGTCAACACGATGTCTTAAGAACATATCTCAGTAATTGGCACTAAATAATTTATTATATGAAGTATGAAATAAAAAGGGTTGGAACGAAAGTGGGTGTGATGTAACACTGTTGATATTCACTTCAGTCTTTTTTAAGACCCCATTGTCGTTGCAGATGTACATTCAACTCTTGTTTGATATTGAATAAATGTGATGATTTTTTCTTGTTTGCCGGTATATCATTCTCATTCAGTGTGGCATCAGACTAGCAAAACAGTTTTGTTCGAAGTATGTCAAAATGAAAAATAACCGAAGATCCCTTCATAGCTTTACTGATGACTTATTTGCAACATAAATAAATTGTTGCTAGTTATTTGTATTAATTTGTTATTTTTTTATGTTTGAAGTCAACAGAACTGTTTGTAATCCATTTTACTACCCAAATGGGTTACACTTCATTTTATGGTGCTCTTTTAATTGATTGATAATATGTACTTACTATATGGTTGGGGTTAGGATTAGGGTTTGGTTTAGGGATATTGGATGTAAATATGCATACTTTTTGTTATTACTAGTAAGTACATGTAACATGTTTAAAAAGGACACTGTAAAATAAAGTGTTACCCCCAAATATGATGTATTTCAGAGCAAAACAGTATGTTCATTGAGGGGAAATATTTTTGATTGAAAATTCACCGAACAATGGTAAATGTGACCTCAACCCTTTAAGCTGCAGTTGATTCATATGACTGAGGCCATGATGCAGCTTTTTTTTTTTTCTTCCAACCTTTCCAGAACATTTTGAATATTTTAAGAAGTTATTGTGCAATTGTATGTATTCTTACACTCTTTTGTGTCCAGATTTTGATATATACTTTTTAATTGTTCACATTAAGGGGCAATGCTTAAAACCAATTATAAATATTTTACACCACATTCTAATTAGTGTTAACAGCAGAGCTAAGTAACATGAAAAAAAATTGTGGTCACAAATTAAGAATTAATTTATTAACACTGTGGCCACGAATTAAACAGAATGGGGGAACAAAGATCTTGTTTCTTCCCGAATACTGTGTGTAGGTTATCAAATGCCTTTTATCGTTACTGACCCTAAGGCCATAAAAATAATGTGAAACATTGGCCAACACATTGCAAATGCACTTGAACATGTGTTTGCATCACTGTGGTGTAAAATAGGAATGAAGGAATGAGACACTGCCTCAGTAGCTGATAGATTGAAAACTACACCCAGGACTGAAAACCCCTGAATTCCAAATGGAATTGTGTCAGTTTTTTGTGAGATTAGTCAAACCTTTCTTCACAGCACCTGGAAGCTAAGGGTGAAATGCCAAGAAAACATATGACTCTCCAATGCAAGCCATTTAGGTCAGATCTTCAACCCCACTGTGGAGAGCTTGGAATTTCAGGGAGAACTGAAGCAGTCAATATGTTTACTCGGCTGATGCAACTAAAGCCAAAAGCATACTGTATTTCATTTGTCCACATTCCTTTCCAGCTTCAGGATTTTTATCATCAGCTGATGTCCACACAGACAGCATTGAGCTTGAAAAGAAAGGTCTGCCTTCTATGGTGGAGTGTACTTTAAAAGGCTTGCATGCTTGACTGTGCACAAGATGGAGTGGAATGTGGAAAATTAAGTGTTCCTAAGCCTTAAGTCCACTTGTGCTTCCACAAACACTTACCAAATCCTCAACGCCACCTGAGGATGCAGCCTACATTCTTCAAGCATGACTCCCTGATGCAAGAGCAAATCTATACCACAATTCATGTGACCTGGTTTATGCGCAACATGCTGTGCCAGATCTAATGATGGATATGAGTGCATTTCCCTGATGATTGTGGACCAGTGGTTCCTGGAGTACCATATCACTGCACATTTTGCATGCTTCCTTAATCAAACAGCTCATTAGTTGAGCCTCCAAGACCTGAAATGGTTGTGTCAGACGAAGGAGACATGCAAAATGTGCAGTTACTCCAGGGTACTCCATGGTTGGGAACCAGTAGCTACGTTTACATGAACACCCTTTTTTCAGTCAAAATGAAATCATTCTGATTGATGAATTTGACCATGGTGTTTATGCGAATACCAAATAAAGTGATTGGGCTGATGTGAGCATTTAAATATATCTATGCCCTCGTCAATTACTGCACAAGTAACAATGTTTTCGCCATGACAACTTTGCACCAGGACCTTTGAGCCAATGCAACCCTCTAATAGACAGTCCCTGTCCCAAACTCCTGAGAATGTCTGCATAGTAGAGAAGCTTTCAGGAAGTGATGCCTAAAAATACAAAGCAGCAGCCAAAGACCTGGTGGAAACAGGTCCAGAGGATGACATCTATATCACCCCCTTTAAAACAACGGACAAGACTTATTGAATCACGATCTGGTTCCTAGAATGTTTGTCATGTAACTCAATCATGTTCATGCTTTCAAGAGCCCTAAAAAATAGTCTGTTAAAAGCACAATTTTGTGGAGTTACTAACAAATTAATAGGACATCCATAAAACTTTTGTCCCAGGTGTGTGCCAATGCGACAGTACTAACTGCAACAAAACAATCCGCCTGTATGAACACCAACCGGATGAGATGCATAAAAGAGACCCATAAACAAGCAAACAGAATCAGTGCTCTTTTATCCGCATGTTTTTAAGACATAACACCAGGCTTAATGAAAGTCTTAAACACCTTCAAAAAGCTTTGCAGGGTTTTATGCATATATATTGCCTCATTCTTACTTGGAAAAGCAGCCGTCTCATCCTATTTCTATGTAATTATCACCCTTCAGGTGGAGCAGATGGCAAATTAACTGCTGGATGCAAACTGCTGACAATGTTGTCGTCTTATCCATTTTGCATGATGACAGTGTTAGTGTTTTATGCACATCCTGATTACAACAATTTTGACAGTGGGTGGTTGTCAGGGACTGTTAAGTATGGAATGATTTCTGAAGAAGTTCTAAGGTTGCTGGGGGTTTTGTGTGTGTGTGTGTGATACAATCATTCTCCATCTTGAAATGTGTTGTTTGCATAAAAAAGGTTCATTAGTATCACTTGTTGTTATGCAGCACAAACTTATTGGTTCGGACAAGAACTTTTTTACACAGTTCCAGTTTTAGGACATTTTTGTAGGCTTAAAATGTGTTTGTCTAAGCAAATCAATTTGTTTGTGAACCAGTGCATCAGCAGATAAATTAGGCCACAGCGATCTGGAATGCAAGTCTGTTACAAGGCTTTGTAGACAGTGTTCAGTGTTCTTCCTTATGCTACTAGGAAGTATTATAGCGCCCAAAGTATTCATACGTGTAGTAGAGACAGTAAGAACAGCATGGTTTGTTCCAGGTTCTCAGCCAGCTCTAAATCAAATCCTTCTGTGGAAAAGAATGATTAATTTGCAGAAATGGACAAAGAGATTGAAAACCCTGATGAGATAATCTTACCACTGTGCTCCCATCTCATAAAGGAGAACCGCAAGGATCTGTTTTAGGCCCTCTTCTGATTTCCTTGTAAATGCTTCCCCTACAAGTTCTACATTTCTTGTACAAGACATTTTTGTAGAGAGTGTATTAAAGACATTAAATACCCAGTGACCAGTAGTTTCTTTCTGTTGGCACTCTAAGTCAGAAGAAGAAAAGCTGACTTTTTGTTGAGACAGAGTCCAGAACATTTGCAGAAGTTGGGAAAATCTGTAGAACTGTTTTTTTATCCAGACTGACAAGTTAAAACTCTGATGTTGACCCCATTGTATCCTCTTTTTTTTCTTTGCATTAACTTAGGAGAAAAACCTATCATGTACAACCAAGTCAAACTTCCTTTTCAAAGCCCTACCTGTGAAAGTAGAGTTCCTGCATTTTTACATTGTGAAAGAGGACGACCCAGTTTCTTTTACTGAGCATTGTAAGGAATATTTGGCCATTCTTCCTGTTTTGTGATTCAGAGGTACTACTGTACTGTTTCTTCCCTTACTTAAGACAATGGAAGGCACTGCAAATGACTATTGGATAGCAGAATGGAGAATGGTCCAGACGTGGGGCAAATTTGAAGATATATTCCTTTGTTCTTTTCTGAGTGATGTCTATGAGGTAGAAGCTGCAAGAAGGCTGTTCGAGAGGAAACAAAGCTCACGGGAGAGTATTCTCATTATCAAATTTTACGCCTGAGATAGAAAAGGGATATTCCAGAGAGAGAGAGAGATTGCTCACACTACCGAAATTATAATCCTTAACTAATCAGCCTACTCGGAGGAATGGCGAGAGAGGTGAGTATACTGGAAAGGATTGTTAAGATTCAGATTCTTAAATTTGTAATCCCACACTATGCTGACATGGAGTCTGAACTTAAAAAGACATTTGAGTTTTAGCATATGTCTCATCGGAGACATTTGGACTTGTAATAGTAAAAGCTTCCTTGATGACAGGCCATTGGATTAACTCTGTGACATTTAGCCGATTATTGTCCTCTGAGTCAGATGGATAATTTACTCTTACCTCTCCTCTCAGCTCTGCTTTCCACACGCTTAACTTGGTGTCATGTAATGATGGAGATAAATGGCTAACAACCAAAACCAAATCCAAAACTGTATACAGAAGTGTCATCGTCAAGGTTTGTGGAACAAAGCTCAGCAGTGGCCTCAGAGATAGTCGAGAATCTAATCAAAAGAAAACAACATCAAATGCAGTTGTACACATTGCTGTCCTTTGTCTTGCATGTTGAACAATTATTTGGACTGAAGAAAGGAATTGTATTTCATTTTTTGCATGCGGTAAATCTGTAGTGGATTACTTTTTTGGGTATTTTCCCCGACACTACACTAAAAAAACAGTTAAAGACAAACTACTTTTAAATCAAATTTTTCACATTTATAGCCAACTACAACACATACAGTACTGGTAAAATGCAGTCGGACACTGAAACAAAACAAACAAAAAAAAACACCTTTGGAACAACAGTAAATGAGAAAATTTTTGTTTTTAGTCAAGATATTCCTTTAAGGTCTACATTTATCTGCCGATAAACGATTTGTGAGAGGTTAAACACTGGCCATTCAACACCACTGCCTGATCTCTTCTGGTACCCCTTTACTGCAAACTCCAAGACCTATCAAAAGAGTTGTGAAGTCAAGGAAGGAGTGTGTTCATTTTAACTTAGGAGAGCAGCTGCAGAGCTACCTGAGAGAGAGAACAGAAAGAATAGCACTAGATCATTCAATATAGATGGACTGTCAGTTTTCAAACGCATCTATGGTCCAGCCTCTGTGCTATTCCTATCACAGCCATCAGACTCTTGTGACACTGACACTTGATCCTTCCAGTTAGACTGATTTGGTGAGGAAGGCCTGAAGACAAACTTGGAGTTCTGCGGGTGAGAAAATGCAGGAATAAGACAGAGCAATGTCTGAATCCATTATAGATAAAGTGTTTTAAAAATCTGTAGTCACTGCTGAGACTATTGCGGTTGCTGTTGTGGCTGAGTTTGGAGGAGATGACCTTCAAACATGACAGATGTGATATCAAGGCAAAATCAGACATTAGTGATGAATCATCTCCTGGAAGTGAGAATGAGGGGGTGTTGACACAACAGCATTTTCAACTAAAAAACTTTTTATGCACTTTGGCTCTCCATTTGCTTGACAACACCATTTTGGGGGTCTGAAAATGCAAACTTTTGAAAACAGGCTTCAAAGTGCAAGTTTTTCAAAACGATACAATTTAATAACGCCTTCTATTGGCCTGGCATGCATAATAAAGTGCTTATAGTTATTTTTGTGGATTGGTGTGAACAGAGATCGTTGTGACAATGTTGTGAAATTTAAAAAAAAAATGCAAAGGAAATGCAAAGGTGTATGGAGATCAGGAAGATACAGACATTTTTACAGATAACTAAAGGAATGATAGGGGTAAAGAAGTTTTTTTTTTTTCTCTCCAAATAGACATACTTTTAGATTTCTTAAAAACTTTGATGAAAGAGACAGGAGACGGTGGATTAAGTCTTTATATTGAAGAAAACAGTGCATAAGATCAAATTAAAAAAAA